>PVLC010001005.1:73828-163567 GCA_004027655.1 Graphiurus murinus | reverse complement strand
CCCCGCTCCCCCTCCCTGTTCCCCCTCTCCCCCTCCCCCCTCTCCCTCTTTTTGAGACACATCCATGAAGCAGTTCTCTGACTCTTTACCCTGTGGAGAAGCCATTTTAGGGTTGATGCACTCTAAATTAGAGAAGGAGTAAAACGAGGATGGTCCAAAGAAAGTTATGGAGCTTAACTTGGAGATATTTTTTTTTCTTTCCAATAGTAATGCCTTTCTAGTATGATTTTATATAAGCCTTATCTCTACTTGTCCGAATGCAAGTATACTTGTCTCTGTTCACCTAAGAGATGCTGGAGCTTATGGGGTCTTAGTTCCTTTGGCAAATAGCTTTCTTTTGTGCTGAGTAAATAGGTCTGTGCCTTTTAGTGGGAAATAGTGACTGAAGTGAAGATAAGCCTTTTCAAGACTCTGCCTTTCTTCTTTTTTGTCTTATCTGCTTCCAGCCTTCCCTAGTTGCTAGTTTTATCTTAAAACACAATTCAGTCAATACTTACTGAGCTTATTTGTGTTTTCCCAAGAGAGAACTCTCAAGCAAAGAACAGTTTGCTACATAAATTTACATGACTTAAAAAGTTCAAGGCTTTCCCTTGAATCTGAAAAATAAAGGACAGATTTTTGTGCTCTGAGTAAAACTGCATAGTGGTTGGGTCCACCCTTCCGCTGCCTGTTTTGAGCACCAAGCCCAGGGTTCACCACATCATGCAGCCTGCATTTATTGAATGACTTAACTCACTTGTGGAATTCCCAGGTATCACTGTGTGTGTGTGTGTGTGTGTGTGTGTGTGTGTGTGTGTGTGTGCTGGAATTTCTTCTTTTTTTTTTCTGGAGTTTCTTATGCCGTGTTTTAAGCGTTATGAAACAAGCCTATCAGAGAACCCAAAGAATTGAGATTTTTATTTACAAAATGATACTGACGCCAATGCTCTTGGTCAGCCCCCACCTGGCCCTGCTCAGAGTGGTCTCCTGAGATTTCAAATGGGTTTAGCCGGGAGGGCTTGGGGATCTTTTGAGACCACTGCCAGAGAGCTTGGGAATTGTGTGCATGTTGCGGCTGAAGCCTCATGGCGGGTACTCATGATGTCTGTTGTATTTAGGGAACTTAGTGATGCTGACTGTGATGGAGCCCTGACTCTGCCTGAGTTCTGTGCTGCATTTCATCTCATTGTGGCCCGGAAGAACGGCTACCCACTACCTGAGGGCCTGCCTCCAACTCTGCAGCCAGAGTACTTGCAAGCAGGTAAGGCATCATTGTACACCATAAACCTCAGGTACCTTCATAGAGGCCTAGTAAGAAAGTTTTCTTTGCTGCTGCAGCTGCCTCCTCCTCCTCCTCTTTGCTACTGGGGATTGAACCCAGAGGCATTCTACCTCCAAGCTACACTCCCTAGCCCCCTTTTTATTTGGAAACATGGTCTCACTAAGTTGCCGAGGCTTGCCTCAAACTTGCAATTCTCTTATCTCAGCCTCTCAAATATTGGGATTACAGGCATATGCCACTGCTCCTGGCTAGAAAAATTGTCTCTTAAAATGGTGTTCAGACACTGGGAAATCCTTGGTATCTGCAGTTATTTTTCTTTAGCTTATATCAGACTTTCACGTTTTATAATATGAGTAACGGGGCTAATCTGGTAAGTGTGACTCATCTGTTCTTTCTACTCTAATACCCTCTGGATTGGAAACAAAATCACCTACCTTTGTGACAATTGTGGAATAGGGTAATGAACCCCCCAGATGATAAAAAATGAACATGGAGATATTATAGAGCTAAGTACTGATTTGGCATCTTGAGATATACCCCAGTATCTCCAAGTAGCCTTGGGTAGTGGGATAGATTAGAACTCTTATACCTAATTGAAAAGTTAAAGATGATGTGTAGGGAAATGTACAAAGTAGTATATAGTCCTAAAAGTTTTGTCAGTTAATTTTTATATATGAGGCCGGTGTGCTGGTGCACACTTGTAATCTTAGTACTAGGGAAGCTGAGACGGGAGGATCTGGGTTCTCAGCCAGCCTCAGCTACTTAGTGAGGCCCTCTGAAATTTAGTGAGACCCTGTTTCAAAAAATAAAGGATAAAAAATAGGACTGGGAGTGTAGCTCGGAGGTAGAATGCCCCTGGGTTCAATCCCCAGTACCGCGAAAAAAAAATTATATATGTATATACTCATTTAACTATAAGCAAATAAATATATAGAACATTACATTACAGTGCACCTGAAAGATAGACCACCCTAGGGTTCCATCCCTTGTACCACAAATAAAAGAGACTGGGGATGTAGTTCAGTGGTAGAATACCCTTGAGTTTAATCCCTAGGACCTCCTACATCCCCCACACAGAGTGTCCTTTAAGAAACATCTTCCATAATTTGGAATGAAGCCCCTTGTTTCTTCTTGTTTTTTTTTTAATGGAGTCTTTCAGCCTGCATTTATACAGAAACAACTGAAGAATCCATCATATACCCTTCAATTAAACAAAAATCACAATCATTTCCAGGGATTGTGTGCTTAATCTTAAATAATAATTGTAATCTCTAACAGAAAACATGAGAGACCTCATAAAATCACATCAAGCTCAGTGACAGCATATTTTAGGCATACCCTGAGGGTTTGGTGGTTAATTTTTAAATGCTTTTATCTTTGTATAAAGCTCAAGAAAAGGCCAGAGCTACCTGCTTCTTCTCTGTGCTTTTTGACTCTTAAACGTGAGTGGTCCTGTTCATTTTTTGGTTCATTTTTATGGAATCCCATTTAGCCTTTTAAAAAAGCTTAGCTCTTACTTTGCTCCAACATTTTTAATTGCTCTGTATTTAGTCTTTTAAAAAATTAATTCAGTTTTCAACAAGATTGTTGCATATAAATCTGGTTGATACTATCATGCATTCAAAACCACACAGTCTTGTTTTTAATAAGTAATGAAACAGGGATTGTATCTGATGCCATCTTACTTGTAATCATAGAAGTAATCCTTTTTCCCTAACAGTGAAAATTAAAAGGCAGAGTTGGGAAGATAAATTGGATTGTTTGGTGGATTTCTCATGAGCCCTTTGCTATTTTCATATCTAGGTAACTGCGTGGATTCTGGTAGAAATTTTTTGCCATATAGCTTGTTAACAAAATCCTGAGTACAGCTGGGTATGGTGGCACATACTTGTAATCTCAGTACTTGGGAGGCTGAGACAGGAGGATCACAGGTTCGTGGCCAGCCTCAGCCACTTAGTGAGGCCCTCTGTAACTTAGTGTGACCCTGTTTCAAAAATAAGAAATAAAACATAGGGCTGGGGGTGTAGCTCAGAGGTAAAATGCCCCTGGGTTCAATCCCCAATGCCGCACACACACACACACACAAAATGTTTGAGTTGAGATGCAAAGGATGAGCTGTGTAGGCTAAGAAGGAAGAAGGGAACTCTGGGAAGAGGAAACAGCAGGCCTGCTGGAGAGACACTGACTTGGAACTCATAGCAAAGGAGGAATACATTTCAGGCCACAATGGCTGGACTGCACAGAGAAATAGAGGCCAGGATGAGGCTAAAGAAGCAGAGAACAAATTGTGGGCTGTAACATTGACCTACATTTGCCAGGGAAGTGACAAAAATCAGATTCACTGTTTGAAATGATCAAGCTGGTTGCTCTCTAGAGAACAGGTTTTGAGGGGCCAGGGTCTAAGTTAGGGAAAGCAAGTTAAATCAAGATTAAGTTAGGGTAGCAGTCCAATAAGGAGCAACAGGGGTCTTGCACTGGGAGGTGACAGGAGAGATGGAGACATGTTGCTGAGAGATTTTGCGGTTAATTGGTGTCATTTGTAGTTTTTGAAAGTGCTACCTTTCTGTACAATATCCTCTCATGATGAAGCATCCATGTTATAGTTCCAGTCAGAGCACTGATTGGTAAACTAGAAAGAGAAATCTTTATTGGCTTTGAAAGGTGTTTTGTTGCTTTTTACTCAGGAAACACTACCAAATATGGTCAGAAAAATTACTAGGGCCCATGGTTTGCCCCATTTGGTGTCAGTTCAGACTAGAGTACAAATGAACAAGGTGCTTGCATTCAACTCCATGTGGTAGTAGCTGATATCTGGACCAGCACTTACTCCCTTCCCCTCCCTCCCTCCCTCCCTCCCTCCCTCCCTCCCTTCCTTCCTTCCTTCCTTCCTTCCTTCCTTCCTTCCTTCCCTGGAGATTGAACCCAGGGGCATTTTGCCTCTGAGCCACACCCCCAGCCCTATTTAATTTTTATTTGGAAACAGTCTCTCACTGAGTTGCTGAGGGCCTTGTTAAGTTGCAGAGGCTGTCCTTGAAACTGTGATCCTCCTATCTCTGCCTCCCATGTACTGGGATTATACTATGCCCAACTGGGCTAGTACTTGATTGCAGAGTAATGTATGTATTTCACTCTCTAGTGGGGGTAGAAAGGTAGGGTAGGTACAGATTGAAAATGATGCCAATCCATTTTTCACATTTGACTCAGTTTTTTAAGACATTGCATTAAAATTTTGACTTCCTAATAGCTTGTCTTGACAGATTTGATTTGAAGCTTCTGTTTATTACTACCCCAATCTGCTTTTCTTCTGCAGAATATTAACTAGTTTTCTAGGTGTTGATATATTTCCTTAATAATTTGTGACATAGTGGTGAATCAAAGTCCTAAGAAGTAGCCTGACTGTTAGGTATTTAGCCTACCCCAAGTAGCATAGTATTTCCTGGTGCTAATTCATTCAGCTACCAAATTAACAGCCACCGTCACTGTTGTATGTTAAAAGAAACCCTTAACATGATTATTATTTCCTTGTCAATTTGTAAGCATTAATGCTTTTATTTTTATTGCTCTTACTAATCAAAGATATGTTTCTCATAAAGTTATCTTGGACCTACATCATTATAGGATCTTGTTTATTTCCAACAACAGCTAAAATGAAATGTTTCTTTCATTAATATTTATAGTATTAAAGGTATCACTATGGTTACAACGTTTACAAATTATGCCAGTGTCACAGTTAATACTTAGTATATTGTGATAATCAATAGTTAATGTGGAAAATGACTACTAGGTTATAACATGAGGTATAAAGAACATGGTCACTGTTCCTCAGTTTCACCATGTGTAAATTGGGGACGATAGAAGTACTGGGTTGTTTTTGTAAAGAACTTAAAATACTACCTCAACATGATTAGTGTTATAGGTAGTATATAGGAGCTGGCTGATTTTGTTATATTTAACCAGCACAGAAAAGCTAATGGGAAACACCACTATGGCTATAGTAAGTATTCTAATGCATTCTTTTTCTTTCTTCTTAGCTTTTCCTAAGCCCAAGCGGGAGTGTGCATTATTTGATTCTTATTCTGAGTCAATGCCAGCAACCCAGCAACCCCGTGACTTGAACCGGATGGAGGTAAAAGATCTTCTTATGTTAATAAATAAGGATGTGTATAGAATTTAAATCATCAGCCTATGTTTTTTGCAAAATCTGAAAAATGAACTCATAATATTTTATCCTCACACTTGATAATTGCTTTGAGGATTGAACTTTCAAATCTAGACACCAGATGAATCTATAATTATTTTTCTCTTTTCTCTAAAACCACATCTAGTGCAATAAGCAATACCTCTTGATCTTCTAGAGGCAAAATTTAGATATTGCCAAATGAAACCAGAAAATGTTAGCCAAGTTACTTACTTTAATCAAGCTTTAATTCTCCAATAAATAATTCAAGTATGTGTTTAGGAGCTGGACATTTTCAAGGTATAATGAACAAGGACAGTTTGAGAAATAAATATGAGGCCTCAAATCTCATTCAGAACTCCCTCAGGTTTTTAAAACTTTGGGCCAAATGAAGAATGATTTGTATTATCCCAAACGAAACTTAGAGAATCCACAATATTGGGCCATTGATAGAAGGGCTTAGCTATAGACTTAGTAATCTTTAGTTATGGATCAAAAAATCAGAGTTGTTATGGTTATCATGATCATCACCACTATCATTATCATGATTAGTATAATGACAACTTATGATACCTGCTGTTCTCTTTCTAAAAACAATCTGGAAATGGGGCTGTTGCTGTTGCTCAGTTGTAGAGCACTTGCCTAGCATGAATGAGACCCTGAGTGAGACTCCAGCACCAAAATAAAAACCAAAACCAAAACAACAACAAAACAAACCTAGAAAACCAGGAACTGTTTCTTTAAGTATTAAAAAAATTAGTTGCCACATAATATTTGTACACATTTATGGGACATGTCCACACTGTAACTAGAATGTGTGTTACCGATTTCGTCCTCTGCTCCCACGCGAGGCAGTCAAGCCTGTTATTTCAGGGCTCAATTTGATTACCATCTCTTCTTGCTGTTCTGCTTCTCTTTCTCTGACTTGTAGCTTTCATGGCTCAGCAGATTTTTAGTTATGAACAAAAGATGTAAAGAAAAGTAATTTCAGGAGGGGTAATAGATATGCATTTTGAAGAATTTTGGTTTTTTAGATTTCTTTGTCTGTAGAATGCATACAGTGAAGAAACAATACAGTAGTTCTCTGCTTTTCATGGCTGTCTGTTTATTTTGGGGCTTTTGATAGTCTTTGGAGAAGTTTGTCTATCAAGCTAGGATGGATGCCTCTGTAGCTCTCTGACACAGTTGCCCTGTGGTTTGTATATGTGTGTGCATGTGTGCATCATGTGTGATAGTCCCCTGCTCATGTAAAATTATGAGGCTGTTAGGTAAAGTTCTTATGCTTTCTATATAAACATTGTTCCAATATGGTCTTTGCCCTTCTAGCAGAGACAATGTTTTTTTTGAGAAATGTTGCTGACTCACCTTGCTTTCTCCCTGTAGTCCTTTATCATCTGTCTAAAGGCAAAGAAGAAGAACAAATATGCATGTAGCTATAAGATCTCTCTCTCTCTCTCTCTCTCTCTCTCTCTCTCTCTCTCACACACACACACACACACACACACACACACACACACACGGAGTGTCCTTAATGTACTTTAACTGGCCCCTCTGGGGAGAAGGAGTTAAAAGCTATGTAGTCTTTTCCCATCTGAACAAGAAAGTAAAATAACAACAAAACAAATCCCCCTTTTTCCCCCAACCAAATTGTTATTCTTGAAGATGAGATGTTTTCAGATAATGAATGTAGTAAACAGAATTCAAGGATGAAGTAATAATGTTAATTGATGATTTGGCCACTCAAGAAGTATAGGTCATATTTTAAAAGCTAATGATTAAATATTTTATGTTCTTCAGAACTGTTACTCATTGTTCTTTCTACCAGTCTTTTAATCTATTATAAATCCACGGAGTTTAAATAGATTTTGGTTCCAGCCCCGAGAGCAGTGAACTGAGTATAGCTGTTTGTGCTGCGAACAAACAGAAAGCTGGCTGAGGTCTTAGGTCATGAGCAGTTTGCTTAACAGTACATCTTTTTCTAAAAACATCAGAGCTGTAACTCTGTACTTATTTTCATAAAAACTATAGATTTAATTTCAGGTATATTTGTCTTTAGCAGTGTTTTTTACATTGCTAGATTTCTTTCTTTTAAAAAAAATACCTTTATTGAGAAATAATGCACATTTATCCATTTAAAGTATACAGTTCAGTGGTTTTTTTAGTATATTGTCAGAGTTGTTCGACCATCACCACAGTCTAATTTTAGAACATTTTCAGCACCTCTCTCCCCCCACAAAATCATGTACTCATTAGCAGTTTTTTGCAACCAACCTCTAATAACCACTAATCTCTTTTCTTTTTCCGGATTTGCCTATTCTGGATGTGTCATATAAATGGAATCATATAGCATGGGGTTTGTGATTGGGTTTTTCACTTAGGGTAGTGTTCTTAAGGTTCACTCATATCTTAGCGTTTATCAATGCTTCATGCCTTTTTATTGCTGAGTAGCACTCATTGTATAGATATTCCATATTTGTCCATTCTTCAGTTGAGGGACATTTGGGTTGTTTCCTCTTTTGGCTAATATAAATAATGCTGCTTTGAACATACATATGTACGTTTTGTATGGACATGTGTTTTCAATTCTCTTTGGAACATACCTAAGAGTGAAATTGTTGGATTTTACCATAAATCTGTTTAACTTTTTGAGGAATTGCCAAACTGCTCTCCACAGTGGCAGTACTATTTTACATTACAAGAACACTTATAATTCAATAGTAGGAAGTATAAGGTTTCAATTTTCCTATATCCTTGATAATACTTGTTATTATCTTTTAAAAATTTTAGTCATCCTAATGCAATGAAGAGGCATTGTGGTTTTAATTATTTGAGTTTTCTAAATGACTAAAGATGTTGAGCATCTCTTCATGTGCTTACTAGCCATGAAGTATCTTCCTTGGTGAAATGTCTATTCAAATCCTTTGTCCATTTTAAAGTTGGGTTGTTTTTCCACTATTGAATTATAAGCGTTCTTGTGTTTTTGGTGTCATGTCTAGGAAACTATTGTCCAATGTAAGATCATGAAGACCTATTCCTATATTTTCTTCTAAGAGTTTTATTTTATTATATATATATTTTTTTACTGGAAATTGAACCCAGGGGTGTTCTACCTCTGAACTACCGCCCCCCAGCCCTGTTTTATTTTGAAACAGGGTTTCACTAAGTTGTGGGGGTCCCTCACTAAGTGGCTGAGGCTGGCCACAAATCTGAAATCCTCCTGTCTCAGTCTCTCAAGTAGTGGCATTAAAAGCATGCACCATCATGCCTGGCTCTTGTAAGAGTTTCATAGTTTTATGTTTAAGTATATGATCCATTTTGAGTTAATTTCCATATATGCTCTGAAGTAGAGATCCAACTTCATTCTTTTGTATTTGAATATTTAGATGTCCAAGCACCATTTACTGAAAGTAATTTTCTTCATTGAATTGTTTTGCATACAAGTTGAAAATCAATCACAGGTTAACATACATGTTTATTTTTGGATTCTCAATTCTATTTATATTTATATGTTTATGATTATGCCACTACCACACTATCTTGATTACTGTAACTTTGTGGTAAGCATCAAAATCAGAGGTGTGATCTTTTATATTTTTTCAAGGATATTTTGGCTATTTTGGTACCCTTATGTTTCCACATGAAATTTAGGACAAGCTTGTCAAATTCTGCCAAAAAAATCAAGAATAATTACAGTGAATCTGTAGATCAATTTAGAGGGTATTGCCATCTTAACAGTGAACCTTCTGACCCAAGAATATGAGATGCCATTCCATTTGTTTAGATTTTTAATTTTTTCAACAAACTTTTTGGGTTTTAAAAATCTACACTGTCTACTTCTAAATCATTTGCTTCTTCAAAGAGGGTTGATTTATCATCTAGGGAGGAGAAGAAAATGAAAGAATGCACTATTATGATACATTGCCTATTCTATTGGAGATAGTAGACTTTGAGTAGGAAATTACATCTGAAGGCATCATCATAGTGCCAAGAATCACCTGACTGAGGATTGGTAAATCCTAGACCAGGTGACCACCAAGTTGTAGTGTAATCTCGAATTTTGGAACAGTTTAAAACCAGAACCATTGCTTATTTCTCTGGGGTTATTTGATTTGTGAGAGGTAAACCAGTTAACCTGTGAGAGCACCAAACAATCCCAAGAATTTACTCTCCTTCCTTTGTGTTTTTAAGTTTATCTTCATTTGATTTTTCAATATATTTAAAATATAAAGAATATGGAAAGGGATTTGGTGACAAGTTCTCCGATCATTTCTTTACCCTATCTACCAGGTCAACTTTTCATTCTTAGATATCTTCCCAAAGTTTGCATATATAGATAAAGGAAATATGAATATATATTATTTGTTAACTTAGTTTTATCAGAGGGTTTACAGTACATATTTTCCCAGCTTTATTGAGGTATAATTGGCAAAAATTATGTAATAGCACGTTACAGAGGTTTTTTTTTTGGTGGTGAGAAGATTTAGTTAAGATCCACTCTTAGTAACTTTCAAGTCTACTATACATTATTATTAACTGTAGTTAGAATACATATTGAGAGTTTATAAAAAATATTTTTATAGTAAGTAGAGTTTAAACAATTTTAAACTAATTTATACTTGATTAATTTAGGTATGTGAGAACTTCCCTCATATGTGAGTTAGGAAAAAATTTTGATCTGTTAGTCAATTAAATTATCTTATTCCACATAGAGGTGGCTATTTTCATCAGGGTTGGACATCCTCTGCATGACAGATTCTAGCAAATATCCACATTATGAGACCACTCATCAGAACCTCTCCCTGCCTGTGCAAAAGTACATAAAGGTCAGGTTCATGCTTGGCAGACAAATGCTGTGCAGTTCTCTGGCTGAATCCCAGTCTGGATTCAAATTTAAAGTAGGGTCCATCCATGAGCCTTGATCTGAATCATTGTTTCTTTCAGTGCAAATTAACTTTTATCTCACTAGAAGCCTAAAATAATCAAATAGAATTAAATGTCAGGGCTCACCGAAGACAGAAATTTTGGCAAGAAATATAGTTTTTGAATCATTTTCATCACTTAATTTCCATGCCAACCTTTAAAACTCATTTACTTTTCTTTTCCAAGAAGACATCTGTTAAAGATGTGGCTGACTTTCCTGTCCCTACCCAAGATGTGACGGGCGATGACAAACAAGGTATGAAAAGAATGAGTTTTCTTCCTTTAAGGACATTCTTCTTTTTAGAGTAAATAGTTCAAATTTTTTTCACCAAACTTTAAATTTTTAGCAAGAGCTTGAGTGTCCAGACTCCCCCCCCCTTTCTTATTGGCCCCTTAATCATTGTTGACCTCAGGTTATTCAGACACTTTACATTGGAATCTGGTCCTATGAATTAGGAAATGAATGAAAATGTAAGGAATTGAGAGTTTAGTATTTTATGTTGGCAGATATGATCCCAGAAAATCAATGTAAATGCACATTTATACACTTGTTTAATCCATGAGCTTCTCTTCCAAGGCTTTATCTTCTTCTCAGTGGGTTTATTGGTTTGGGAGTATGACATGGAGCCAGCTACAATTTGCCTACTTTACTGGCCAGTCAGTTGAGAAGCCATGCAGCACAGTGCCCATGTGAGAGCTACCATCAGGCATGGGGATGAGTTGGCCTGCAATATCCAGAAGTGTAGGAAAGACTGTCTCCTCCAATCCACATTTTATATTATGCTTTTATAACCTACCAGCCTTTCTTCAAATACTGGCTTATTCAATCCTCATAAAATTGATATGCTTTGTCACCTAAAATTTAGAGATAAGTAAACTGAAGTTCAGGCAGTATGAGTCATTTACTTGTACAAAAAAGAAAAAGAATTGGACAAGAAGCAAGCATTTCTGAGTCTCCAGCCAGTATTTCATCTGTTATCTGATATCGATTCACCACCTGTGAATGAGAGAGAAGCATATCTGAAGTGAAGCTATTGGGTTTTATTGTTGAGACCTGCTATTGATTTAGCTTTGTCTAGGGGTTAAACTTGAGTAATAAGTTTTCCATTAAGCAGCAATAATTTCATGCTTTCTGTTTTAAAATTTGCTCAGGAGAGGCAGGCAGAGCTAGAAATTGTCTGTTGCCCCATGGGCTCTGATCACTCTCCTAACTAGTGGATCCTAGTCTTGACTGAACAGTGGAATAACCACTGGGTGAGCTCTTAAAAATATGAAAGCCTGGGTTTCACTCCCTGACATTTTCATGTCATTTTTTTTTTCTGGCTGTCAGGAATGAAAGGGGGGGGGGAATTCCTAGTAATACTCCTTATAAGCACTAGAGACTCTCTCTCTGGGAAGTTGAAATGTCTTTGCTCTGTGTAGGAGGAAAACCTATTTCCATACTCCTGGAGGTCTTTATTGTTCTAGTAAATGTTATGGCAACTTCTAGAGGTTTGTAAAACCTGTTTTTAATGCTCTTTTATTGATGTATTGTAATTGTACATGACAGTGAGATTCATAATGATACATTCATATATACATATAACATTATTTGGCTTGTTTCCCTCCCCATACCTCCCCCTTCCCTCCCTTCCTCTCTCCTTGTACATGATAGTGAAATTTATAGTGATACATTCATATAGGCACGTAACATTATTTGGTCTGTTTCCTTCCCAAACTTCCCTTTCCCCTCCCCTTCTCCCTCTTCCAATTCCCTTCCACTACTCTACGGCTAAGACCTATTTTTATAAGTGATGATTAGGGATTCTTTGTTTTAATGTAACATGCCTCAGAAATAAAATTTTATAGGGTTTTTGTTCTTTTTTTCCTTCTTCCTCTTTTTTGTTCTTAAAAAATGAAACAAAACACCGCTAGCCTTGAAGAATGCTATCAATGAAGCCTTACCAAAGGACATGTCTGAGGAACCAGGTAGGAGAAAACCATTTTAATATCCTATGTATGTAATTATTTCTAGTAAATAGCAGTTTTGTGAGAAGATTGCTACTCCTGTGATAGTGTGCCTGTTTCTAATTATTTGTCCCATGTTTTGTTACAAGGATATGTTTTGGTTTTTTACCCTTTCCCTCTTTTGGGGTATGAGAAGAGGATGACTTTTTAAGTTCTGAATTTAGGTCTCATTAAATGCATCACTCAATTTTAATTTAGGGTCATGTTAGAAAGTATACAATTGAGAAGACTTGGAGCTGAGGTGGTTTCAGCAAGCCATCACAGTTTCTATGTAGGGTAAGGAACAAATAAGGGAGATCAATAGGAGACCCAGAGTTGGTGTTTTCCTTTTCCAAAGCAAAAATCTGAATAATTTTCTTATACTTTGCCACCAGGAAGGCAAGTATATGTGCTTATACATGGAGTGGATTCCAAGGAGAACTGTGTTCGTGAAACCACAGAGAATGGCTGGGCCTATGTCCTCAGCTTTCTCTTCATAGACCTATCATTGAACCAAGATAAACCCAGTTAAAAACCAAGTGGCTGCAGAAGGCATTATTATTTAGAGCTCTGGTTATGAGGACATGAAGGAAGTTGCTTTTTTTTCTTTCACTGCTATTTTTCTTGCCTACTTAATACGTAAATCATGTTTGTTGTGATTAGTTGGCTATCATCCCAGGCTTATCTGCTTAAAGTTGGAGAGAGGAATCAATATAACCTTGAGGCTTATGCTTTGCTAAAATATTTCCCAAACACTAAGTTCATTCAAGGTTCAAAAGAGAGAGTAGGATAGAGAAATAGGAAGGAGTGGGAGGGAGAAGTGGGTAGAGAAAGAGGGAGAGCAGGAGAAAGAATATGAATGAGAATATATGGTTGATTTCAATGATGAGGGCCTGAGAAATCTGTATCTTTAGGCAACTCCCCAGGTGATTCTGCTTTGTAGACTATTTAGGAAACCACTAATGCTAGAAAGTGATGCTATAAAATAGAAAATTAAGATTGTAGATCAATCTTGACTCCCAAAGCAGCGGGAATTCCCAAGCCTAATTTTGACTTTTGAAACTCATTCGGATTCATTGATCGTGGGGGAAAATGCTCTATTTGTGTAGACCAAATGCCTCAGGCCAGTTCTTTCCAGCTCTAATTTCTGATGCTTAAGCGGATGCTTCCCAGTTTTTGTAAACTTCATGTCATGGCATTAGTAAAAGCTATTTAAATTGAAATTGATGCTTCTTCAACAACCTTTGAGGATCCTAACTTCTCCTATCCCCCCTTCCCCCAGGGATTTTAGCATGAGATCAAGTGCTCTCTGAGGCATGAGCTTTGGATCTCATTTTAATATTCCTTGACTAGAACTTGGCATCACCAAGCCAAACCTCACAGGTGTGCCACAGCACATGAAATATATCTAAATTTGTTTCACACTGTGCCTAGGAGTGTGCTGTGTGTTTTCTGATGTGTTCTTCCCACTGCTGCCCTTTTCTGGACATGACAGGATCCCTCATTTCAAACACATTTAATACCCCTTTCCTGGAAACATTTGCATACCCTGTGGGAGACACAAGAGTCTCAAGGTGATGATTAGAATTCTGGCTGTCAGTCCATGTCCTCCCATTTCCTGGAAAGATGACATGCCTGGAGTGATCCAGGAAATTGTCATTCTTCCCTTTCTCCAGCTAAAGGAGAAGCTGTGATTCATCCATTGGTTTCTGCTTGAATTCACACCAAAATGTGCCCTTCCCATTTTGCAGATGCTCACATGCACTGAGTCAGGCTTCCGGGAGCATGGAGACTGGTGCAAGAGTTACCTCGGAGAGTGTTGTCTAGCCATTTCTAGTCTGATACCTGGGTAGACTTACCAAGACTTGCCCTGGATCTATTTTTGCAGGTGGAAGGAGAAGCATCTCCTTGCTGTACTCTCTATAGTTGGTGGTAAAATAATGATAATAATAAAAGAAGATGATGTGGTATGTGACAGATGAGGTGGTAGCAATGTTGTCAGGGAATGTGGGCATTCCTTGGTAAATATTTTCCACATGCCCCCTACCCTTTTAACTGTGAACATATATGTGAGTGAAGTTAAGAAATTTCTTACCCAACATCCCATTCCAAGCTAATTCAGCCAAGCACACTGCACAGTGGTCATCTTTGTTTTGATGCCTCTGGGTCATGCTGAGATGTTTTAGGCTAGGTTTACCCTCAGAGTGTGGTTCTCAGATTGCTATTGGTCGTTCTACGGGCTGCTCCATTGCCAGCAATTACCCCCATGGTCTACTGCAGTAGAGCAGATCTCTCTTTCCATTACCTGCTTCTGTCTGTATCTCTTTTGCCATCCTGGGAGAAATTAAATTTAGAAACCAGATTTCCAAGCTTGAAATATTAGGAGCCTTTATTTGTGCACTCTGCAACAGTAACATTTTGTAATCTACAATACATTCAGCTTTCTTAGTACCATTGCCTTCTTTCTTATCTGTCCTCATGATAAAAGGGCTGCATTTTTTTTTACTGGCTTCACTCTGTAGGTGAGAAAATTGAGGTTCAGGGAGGTAATAGCCAGTTAGTATCATGGCTGGGTGGAGCACCTGGGCCTCAGGACTCCTGGCCTAGTCTCTCTTCCTGTCTCTCCATTGCTCATCCATACCCTCACCCCATCTGTCTGTCTTATCTCTCACTAGCAGGGCTCACCCCTCCTTCCATGCCCATCCATGCATCAGCAAAAAGACAAAGATAGTGACAACTGACAAAACAACTAACGGTTGCCATGGTCTGATTTGGGGAATAGTATTTTAACCTGACTAGAATTTCTCCTACCCTGAAGCAGTGGGGCCCAAGGGAGAAGAGGGGCACAGAACCAGCAGTGGCCAACCTGCTCAGAGGCCTGTCTCCAGTGCTCCAGTGGGTGAGTCTGGCCACACACTGCGCAGCCTCTTTGGCTGGGAGAGAGGCCCCACTCAGGCTGACTGACTTTGCTGCCTGGAGTTCAAGGGAAGGAGGGGAGGTGTTTTTCCTTCTATATCCAGGTGTGAGTGCACAATAAAGGCAAGAAGGGATTCAACCTCCATGGATTAACCACGCATCTGGGGGATCTGGCAGCATTTCAGTTGTTTGGAGCTAAAAGATGCCTGTGTTCTCACTATAGCAAAAATGCTTAGGTCAGGAGAAATGTGTCTCTTCTGCAGCTGACCGTGTCTAAGGGGAATATCTTTTGGTAGTTTGCTTTGTGCCTTGTTAGCATTTATGAGGATTTTCAACTCCTCATTCTGCCCTGCTTATTTAACTCAAGGATTTTAATGATCATCATCAATTCAGTAGGCTGCTTCAGACCAAAGAGGGCTTTTATCTTTAGAGTAATGTAAAAGAGGATAGAATAATGCAGTGCAACATTTTCTTTGGGAAAAATTTGGGAAAACAAATGAACAAATTGTATTCTCCTTGTTCCTCATTAGCAGCACTCATTCTATGAATTTTTATGACATTATATGATGAAAGTTTGCCATGTTCGCAAAACTTTAGCATAGCTACTGGTTTCTAAAAGTTGACTTCCATAGAGGATTAAAAGCATGAAAAGAGGATTGATGTTTTTGTAAATGTTTCTAATTACCAGCCACAACTGGCAATAGGAAAGCAGGCTCCATGGGTGTCGATATTGAGCAAGGTAGCTTAAGTCATATGGTTGACAAAGTATTTTAATGATCTCATTTCATAATATTTTGTCTGATTTGGCCACAGAGATATGAGACATAAGAATATTTTCTCTACAGGAAAAGCTGCATAGCTCCTTTTAACTTACTTGTAGGAGTTTTGCTTTCTTGTGGCCATGCTGCTTTGGTAGTATGTTTTAAGAAAATGGCTGGCCCGGTAGATTTCTTCCTAGCCTACAGGGGGCCTAGTTCAAAATGTATTATTAGGCTATCATGATAGACAAAGAAGTGCTCAAATATGAATCCATCATTATATAGAGAGGTAACTCCTTGAAAGGGTTATCTTTTTATCTTGGGATGTCTTCATTAATCAACTTAGGTTTGAGATGGCTTCTTAGTGTTCTGACAAAAGGGAAAGTATGCTGGTTTTTCTTTTCTTTTTTAGATGGTACTAGGGATTGATCCCAGGGAAATTCTACCTCTGAGATACACCCCCAGCACTTTTTTAATTTTTAATTTTGAAACAGGATCTCTAAGTTACTTGCACTAGCCTCGAACCTGCAATCCTCCTGACTCAGACACTTAAGTACTGGGATTACAGGTGTGTGCCCTTGCACCTAACCTTTTCTTTGCTTTTAATTACAGCTTTAGCTTTAAAAATAAAATAGTGAACATGTGGAAGCCCACAAGTTCTCCACATGAACATCTCTACCTCACATTTACCTGTTGATGTGTTCTGTACTAGCCCAGGTGCTGCATATAACCCTGTTTACAGAAATGAAACCCAATCAAACAACAAATAATCTTTGTTTCAGCAACTCTTAAGGATTCCAACAGTCTCAAAGCAAGACCAAGATCCAGGTAGTGTTCATTTAATTTCTGCTTTAATGCCCTTTGTGCCCTGTCCCTACTTAGAAATAAAACCCCAAACCTGAACCATGATCCTTTCTTTGCTTTTAGACTTGAAGCTAAATATGTGGGCCATTCCACTTTCTCTGAGTGGCCTGCTTGGAGCACACAGTGATGCTGGAGACCTCTTAGTCTCTGTGGTCATTAGTGCAAGAATATGGTGGCTGATGCTCTCTGCCCCCTGATAGGAAGCAGGTTGTATGAGATGGTCCACTTGGGGCAGGATGATAACTAATAGTGGGGAGTAGCTTTGGAAAGAGGGAAATATGATTAATAGGTAACTAATAACTGGAATTTGCTCTCATTACAAAGTGAATACCAAAAAGCAAGAAGTCTGAGGAATAAAATCTAGAATAGGGAGAAAATGCTTGTGTGTGTGTGTGTGTGTGTGTGTGTGTGTGTGTGTGTGTGTGTGTGTGTTATAGGGGATAGAGCCCAGGGGAATTCTATCTCTGAACTACACCCCCACCTGTATTTTATTTTGAAACGAGATCTCACCAAGTTGCTGAGGACCTTGCTAAGTTGCTGAGGCTGGCCTCTAACCTATAATCTTCCTGTCTTAGCCTCTCACGTATTGGGATTACAGTTGTGCCTCACCACACTTGGCTTAGAAAATGCTTTTTATGATTTATTTCTTTTTTTTTTCCTGCGGTACTGGGGATTGAACTCAGGTGCATTCTACCTCCGAGCTATACCCCCAGCCCTATTTTTTATTCTTTATTTTGAAACCGAGTCTCACTAAGTTGCGGAGTGCCTAACTAGGTAGCTGAGGCTGGCTGCGAACCTGGATCCTCCGGTCTCAGCCTCCCGAATGCTGGGATTACAAGCGTGCGCCACCACGCTTTTGATTATTTCAAGGAGGTCAAAACTTTAGGTTAGCAGTACTTAGGATCTATTTGAATTTATCCTAGTGCCTCTTCTCCGTTCCACATTTTTGAAATGGTCATTAGTGGAAGAAGGAGAAGCAGTAAGGCAGAATTGTAGTTGACATAAGACTCAGAAGAGAGGAGCAGAGGAGAAATACAGAAACATCAGAAGAGTTAATCCATTAAAGAGAGAAATGGTATTGGGATCACTTTTCAGCAGTATTAATTCAGTTTAAGATAGATTACTGTGTGTATTTTCTGCATTTTGCTTTAGCTCTTAATGGCATTTTTTCCTCCTTTGATTTCTAGACACATTCCTGAAAAGGTGAATTTAAATCTGATCATGTTTTATATGCATGAAATACCTACATTTAAGGAAATTTCATATCATTGTAACTCAGAGTTAGCCCCTAGTTTATCTTTTATGTCTGCATTTTCCAATTGAGGCTTTGTTTCCTTGTTTATTTTTTTTAAAAAATTCAGTATATGGAAAAGGTATAGCTACTCTATCTTTATGGTCACCACATTTATTCACTCTTTTTTTAAGGATGAATGACTCTTTTACAAGTTAGTCTGTAATAACTTTGGGATATAGAAATAGTAATATCTATCTGCATTCATAGTAGGAAACCCCTTCTATGATTTGCAGAAATCTACTTATGTATTTGGTATTAACCATATAATGCATGTCACAGTTTTAGCTTCTGCTGACTTCTATCTCCCAAAGTGAGTAAAATTAAGAAATCTCACAGGCATATACCTCATTATTTATGTGTCTGGCTAAATTTTATTTATTATTCTTTCAGAGATTAGCCTCTTGATCTAGTTGGATGATTTTATTTTCACTGTTTCCAACTAGGCCTTTGCTGAAACCAAGAGAATCAAATACTTTCTATTCTCCTTTTTAAAATGAGAAAGCTTTGTAGAAATTTAAGGCAAAGAGGGAGAAATTACTATACATAATTTTGTCAATTCCCTTCACATTTAAGTTTTAATTAGTTGTAGTCATGGTTATACAATCTTAGTTACTTGATATTCAGTACCTTTCTGTATGAAAATATTAACATAGAGATCATATATGAAATTAAATGAGGTATGTGGTATGGGATAGTATTTATATATGGCACACATACACACATATTATTTATATGCACACATTATTCTTTCTTTCTCAAATGGAAAATGTCACCAAAGCTGTATGTGGCATAAAAAGTTCTTTTAATTTCTAGCCAAGGTCTCTAATTTCCTTTTTAAATCAATAATTCTCATTTATAAAATTTTGATGTCTTTTCCTCTCAATTCCCTTTTATTCTGGTTGAAAGTATTAGAACATTCTTCCCTGCTAGTTCCTGCCTGTCTTTGCCTTGCTTGTCCTGCCAATTATGTTACAGAGACCACCCCAGAGCATGTCAGATGCCATTATGGTGGCTTTATTAAAGATTGTAACCTTGAAAGACAGAACCCTAAACTACCACAAAGAAACATTGAGAAACATATTCAGGGAAAAAAAATCTTGCTATGTCAAAAACAGCTCTGCCAAGAACTGAGGGGCTTAATAGTCATCGACAGATTCTAATTTCCTAAGTGCCACTCTAATAGCTAAATTCAAAGAACAGTTTCCTGAGGTTACTTTGTTTCTAGGACATATTTCTGACTCAGAGGTCATTTTCTGCTTTGCCATGACGTTAGCTGAGAAGCCGAATAGAAGAGACATACACATCCACTTACATTCTTTTCCTGATTATCATAGTGGGAACATATCCTTAGATCTATTCCTAAGGAAAAGGCCAAATTGAATTAATTTATAAAATAAGTAGGTCGACAATAAATACTCTAGCTGCTACTGCCAAAAGATGTCTTGTTTGGCTCATAGGCAGTATAAGAACATTTTTAAAAATGGAAGTTAGAAACCAAGACTGGAGTTTGAATGGAACCCATGTAACTTTCTAGCAATGTGACCTTTGGCGAGCTATTTTGTTCCTTTTTCTTTAAATGCCATTATTGGAGTTATAATCTCAAAAGTTGCCCTAATTAGTTGCAGCTTTCTACACTTTAAGGAAGAGAAGGTTAAGATGAAGTTTTTGCTTTGAAAATTTCCCCAAACCCTGATTTTTTTGGGGGACAAGATAAGCTAAATCCCTCAACCTGATTGATGTGTTTTCCTTTCCTAAATTTCATTTGTGGCATATTCCCTTGAATATTTGATTTTTAGTTTCAACGTATCTGTCCCAATTGCATATGTGCCTGTTATCACATTTGCAAGTAAAGAGTAGAAAAGCTCTTCAATCAGTTAATACCCTTCTGTTAAAACACGGAAGTACCTGAGCTGAAGGGCTTATATGTTACTCTTATGAGCAACTCTAATAGAAAGTGATTTGATTCAAACAAAGGTTTTGGTGGTGGTGGTAGTGGTAGTGGTTGTGTGTGTGTGTGTGTGTGTGTGTGTGTGTGTGTATGTATGTATGTATGTATGTATGTCAATTTAAGTCTATGGTATAATGAGAGCAAAGAAGTTAAAATGATTCCAATTTATGGTTGGATTTGGATAATTATTATACCTAGCAGCATCCTTCTGGCTACTTTTGGCAGCTTATTAGCCCTTTGCCATTTCTTTGACTTTGGGGTATTTTCTATTTCAATCCAACTTCAGGGAGTGAAGCTTTGCTATTTCCCTTCTGACCTTCCCTTATTTTACTGCAGATCTTACTCTAGCACCTCCATAGAAGAGGCCATGAAAAGGGGTGAGGACCCTCCCACCCCACCACCGAGGCCACAGAAAACCCATTCCAGAGCCTCCTCCTTGGATCTGAATAAAGTCTTCCAGCCCAGTGTGCCAGGTGAAGTCCCCTTTGCTCCCCACTCCCGAGCCCCTCCCTCTCGTGGGGAGCCAGTGGATTTGTCTGTCCCAGAGGCTTTTGTGAGTTGGGGGAAGGAGCAGACCTGGCATTTTCCCATCCCACGAAGCTCTTCACATTGCTTTGGTATTCTTGGGCAGGAAAGCAATCCTAGACAGATCTATAGCACATGTGTCTGGAGCCTCGCCCATGCTTGTTGTGGATGAAGAATTATGAAATTTGCTCTCAAGAGGATAAAAATACTTCATCCCCAGGCAGCCACTGTATACTTGGCTGGGGTCTTGTTCTCTGCATCATGGTAATTTGTAAACAGTATTACTGTCTGTCATTTCCTTAGACACTTGTGCAGTTCTTCTGTGCAAGATCTTGGTAATCAGTGCCTGGTCAGAATCTTCTCCTGCAGTTTATACATGTCGAGAAGATCTTGTGTCCTATAGTGTTCAATGCACAGGGGGCTCTAAATATGACTGATGGTCTGGTGGTGGGTAGAGGGGTCCAGGTCAAGGGCCCCTTCAGGTGGGCTGTACTGGGACTTTTTGAGCCAATGGCTCTACACCCTGGCTGGAAGTGGGGGAGCCATAGGGACCTATCTGCTCCCCTGGCTTCCCGTCAACTGGGACACCTCCTCCAAGGGAAGCTAAGGACCAGAAGGTAAGAGATGTGCCTTTGCTTTAGTGCAGGTGATAGAATTCAGCACTGTCCCAGCTGTTATTTCAGAAGCAACAAGGGCCTTTCCACTGACTCATGTGGGCAAGCTATAAATACTATAATTTCCTACAACTTCTTCCATATCTATGTGCATTTTAAATCAAGTCAGCCTCAGATGCTAGTGATTTGCAGCATCTGATTATTATCTTTTCTACTAAAGCAAGAAAAGACTCTCCTTGGCTCACACGTTAGCATGACCTCTGTGTCCGGGCAGAGCTCAGCATGTTTTATTTGTTCTAATAAAGTACTCTCCTCACGGTAAAGTTATAGATTGCTTTTTAATATACTAGAATCTGGACCTCTCTATGAAATGTGATTCCCTGCAATGAGTTCATCAGACAAAAATTTCCGTTGAATTTCTCCTCATACTTTGATCCAAATTCTGGCATAATTTCACAGTAACTGGTATTTAGGGTGGGAGTAGCCATGGGTGATGATGTTATAAAAATTTCACATGGCTGGCAGATTATGACCTAGAAGATTTTTCTGTGGATGCAGAAGATTAAAACAATCTGGGCAGCTATCTCAGTACCTTTCCCTTGCAAAGTGGGAGACTGGAAATGTGCATGCGTTTCTCAGGCTGTGTGATCCAGCCAGGCGATGCCAGCTGTATTTGAGAATTGCCATGCTGTGGTTTTTACGATGTTGCATCATGTAGTGAAGAGACAAAACTGGATTTAGAGCTCATCTTAGCTGCTTCTATTTGATTTTCAGCAAGTGGCTTCATCTCTCTGTACTTTAGATTCTTAACCTGTAAATAGGGCCAGTACTCACTCCGTGGAGTCATAAGGTTTTGGTAAGATAATAAACATAGTAAAAAACTAGGTGTGGTGGCACATGCTTATAATTCCTGTACTTGGAAGGCTGAGACTGAAGGATCACAGGTTTGCTGAGGCCAGCCTCAGCTACTTAGTGAAGCTCTCTGCAACTTAGTGAGACCCTGTTTCAAAATAAAGAATAAAAAAATAGGACTGGGAGGGGGTAGCTCAGAGGTAGAATGTCCCTGGGTTTAATCCCCAGTACCGAAAAAAAAAGTAAAAATGTCATCCTGTTTGTCCTATAGGTCTCAAGATGTGTCTGAGGCCTATATTCAGCCTGCAAGTACCCCAGAGACAATCTTTGACTGATAAGAATAAAGTCGCCTGACTCTCTTGCCCCCCCGGTGAACAATTCTTTTTAGATGGCTCTTCAGAAGATTTGTCAAAGGACTGGACCCCAGTTGCCCACCAAAGTATCCCATTCATTAATGTACATTTTCTTGTTTTAATGCACTTTTTCTTATTTTCCTTCCCTCCTGCCCTGTCTCATTTTCTCCACGCCCAAATACCTCCCTCTCTCTCCCTTCCTCCCCCCCTCCCTCTCTCTTTCCCCTACCTCCTCTTTTTCTTTCTTTCTGGACTGGGGATTGAACCCAGGGGCATTCTGCCTTCAGGCTACACCCCCAGCCCTTTTTTATTTTGAAACAGTCTCACTAAGTTGCTGAGTCTGGCCTCAAACCTGTGATCCTCCTGTCTTAGCCTCCAAATACTGGGATTATAGGCATTCAAAACCATGCCCAGCTCACCCATGAACTTTTAATGAGCAGTTTAAATTTATTGCAGGAAGAATAAAGCATTTCTGAAGTATAAAAACAGGTGGTATCATTTCATCTACTTAATTTGTTTCTATGTTAGCTTATTTTCACAGGAAAGTACAACTGTCCAAATTATGTAGCACTTTAGTGTATCACATATTGCTAGAAATTATTAAAATTATGATTAATGAGGAATGTGTGAAGTCAAGTCCAAACCTAACAGACCTATGAGGACCATGATGCACGTATATAAATCCCTCTGTTGCATTTGCTTTAGGCCTCACTTTAGGTAAAGGGCATTACATTTACTGTTTATATCCTGATATTTCCGATTAACTACTTTCTATTTCAAAGTAGAGAGCTACATCATTCCCTTTAAAGCCAGCATGATATTGATGCATGACAATTGATTATGTATTGATGGAGATGTCTCTCTCCTCCTCCTTTCCTCTGTTCCCTATGCTTTCCTCTCAAGCTTACTCACAATCCCTCCACCTCCCCCACCTGCTCCTTTCACTTATTTCTAATCCTTGCAAGCCTCTCTCCTCTCTCGTGTTTTCCTCCCATCCTTCTGTATCTCATTTCTGCTCCCTCTTCTCTCCCCCTTCCTTCTCTTTTTGTCCCCCCCCCTTTGCTAGGCTCACCCACAATCCCACATTGCTTTTATGTTATAAACAAGGCAGGGATGATCAGTTCATCTCTTTGTTTCTTCGTCTGATTATTTTCTTGCACTAAATCCTGTATGTTGGAGTTGTGGGGTCAAAGGCTGCAGATGTTTCAAGTGTAGCTCTATGTCACCAAACTGCTGGAGAAAACTTATTCACTTACCCCATTACTTGAGAGTGTTTCCTCACACTTTCACCATCACTGGCTCAAGTTGATTTTTTTTGGTACTGGGGTTTGAACCCAGGGGCATTCTACCTCTGAGCCCTATTTTTTATTCTTTATTTTGAAACAGGGTCTCACTAAGTTGCAGAGAGCCTCATTAAGTAGCTGAGGCTGTCTGTGAACCCGGATCCTCCTGTCTCTGCCTCCCAAGCACTGGGATTACAAGCATGCGCCACCATGCCCGGCTTCATGTTGATCATTTTAATTGTTACCTATTGAATAGGAAAAAAATTTTGCATTTCTTTGGTTCCTAAACATCTTTTCATAGTACTATTCGCTGTTATTGTTTCTTCTTTGGTGAATCACTTGCTCATAAGACTCAGTCAGGTGTTATTGTCACATCTCTCTTTACCTAACTACAGACACAACTTGTCTTCATTTTGTCTAGAGGTTCTAGACTTCCTTACCTTAGGCACTTGGGCGTTTGAGAATGGCTATGGGGGAAGCTAACATAACCTATTCCCTTCCTGGGTTCTTGTCCTTCCAGCCCCTCTTTCTGCCAACTTTATCACTTAAGACAAACCCTACCTGGGCCACCCTGTTTATAACAACAGGAGAATAAGAAAATGCAAGGGAAAGCACAGAAAGTAATGTGAGATGAAGCAAGATTTGACTTGAGTTGAAAGGGAACGATAAAATGAGTCTTTTATTTGAAAAATGATACTCAGTGGTGGAAAACAGAGTGAATGAAGCTAAGTTGTTGAGATAGATTGTCCTAAAATAGAATGATAGTGTGGAGAGGAAATAGGATGGAGAGAACATTCAAAGAAGCAAGAAAGTAAGGGACAAATGAAGAGAAAGATGGAATGGAGCCAGGCGTGGTGGCACATGATTGTAATCCCAGTGCAGGAGGATCACAGATTCGAGGATAGCCTCAGCAAGTAGTGAGACTCTCATTAACCGAGTGAAACCCCATTTCAAAATCAAAATCAAATAAGGCTAGTGATGTAGCTCAGAGGTAGAATGCCTCTGTATTCAATCCCCAGTACCAGAAGGAAAAAGAAAGAAAGATGGAATGGTTATTGAATGATGGTGTTTATATACAATAAAAAGCAACAAATAGAATACAAGACCATAGAGCCAAAGGAAGGTCTAAGGACTAAGAGTCCACAGACTCTTAGTGTGGAATTCAAGTAGGATTAAAGGGAATAGATTAGAAGTGGGTAGCATCAATGACATCAAATTTATGAAGAGGGGTAACATGATATGGGAAAGAAGAATAAAGGGCTGATTTAAAGTGTAAATCTAGAGCCAGGCTTGGTGGCACATGCTTGTAATCCCAGTACTTGGGAGGCTGAGATAGGAGGATCACAGGCTTGCAGCCAGCCTCAGCTACTTAGTGAAGCCCTCTGCAACTTAGTGAGACCCTGTTTCAAAATAAAATAGGGCTGGAGGTATAGCTTAGAAGTAGAATGTCCCTGGGTTCAATCCCCAGTACCACACACACAAAAAAGGAAAGAAATTAAAGTGTAAATCTATAAAAGCAAATAAGGCTAACTTTGGAAATATGGGACTATTAGCCTCAACAATATGGGACTATTAGCCTCAACTATGATATGTATGGTTTTTGTAGGAGCCTAGTTCTATCTATGCATATAGTGAACTGCCAGGTAGGGCGCTATTTCCTAGTGACACCTTCTTACAATATATCATCATCATCATCATCATCATCGTCATCATCATCATCATCATCATCATTATTTTGGTACTGGGGATTGACCCCAGGAGTTTTTTTTTTTACCTCTGAAATATACCCCAAGCCCTATTTTATTTTTTATTTTATTAGCTAAGTTGCTGAGGGCCTCACCATGTTTCTGAGGCTGGTCTCAGACAGCCAAGTACTGGGATTACAGGCATGTGCCATTGTGCCTGGCACCTTTTTACTTTAAAAGAAGGGATGTTGTGGACAACTTTTTCTACTACATGTTAAACCATTGTGATATGGATGAATAATATATATCCATGGGTTGTGTCTACCTATGGGAAGCTAATTTTCCATCTGTGGTTTGGACATACTGATCATAAAATTCATTCCATGGTTAAGGAGTTATGATATACCCATACCATGAAATCTTATGAAGCTGTTCAAAAGAATAACATATGTATACTATATGGAAAGGTATTAGAGATAAACTGAATGAAAGAGGTATAGTGTAAAATATGTAGGTTGACAAATGTATAGACAATTTCAGGAAGGATACTTAAAAAACTGTCAATGATGGTTGCCTCTGGGGAAAGGAAAAGTATGACTAGGGACAGAGCTGGAAGACAGAATCACTTTTCACTTAATACTTATATATTTAAATTTTTGCCTCATATACAGATATTAGGTGTTACAAAACCCTTCCTTTTCACTCCTTAGCTGCAATGATGCCATATAAGAGTCCCAGAAGCCAGGTATGGTGGTGCACACCTGTAATCCCAGTACTTGGGAGGCTGAGACAGGAGGATCGCAGGTTCAAGGACAGCATCAGCAAGTAGTAAGACTCTCATCAACTTAGTGAGACCCTGTTTCAAAATAAAAATAAAATAGGGCTAGGAGGTATAGCTGAGAGGTAGAATGCTCCTGGGTTCAATCCCTACTACCACACACACATAAGAAAAAAAGAAAGACCCAGAGATGTTTTTCCTGGCTGAATTTACCTGTCTTAAACTTGCCTACCATTCTGTATCTAGGGTATTTTTATGGCCATCTGCTACCACCTCCTGGAATGCAGCTGAAATAACAGAAAGCATTCCAGAACATTCTTTCATATGTTCTTCAGGTGATTTTCCAGTGCCCCTCCAACACGGAGGGATAGTTTTGGAGGATTCTTCCTAAAGTCTCCATTGTGAGATGTACAGTTGGGGAAAACAACACAGGCAGCTCTGGCTTAACTTAGAAGGGTAGGTGTATTTATTGCGTGGTGAACTGAGAGGAATCTGTCTTGGGCTTTAGACAAATGAATATTTCTCTCTGTCATTTGAGAAACAAGTAAACTCCTTGAGTGTAAGAGATTTTCTCAAGAACAAACTTACCTTTCAAGTTCTCTAAATGATGAATTTGGCCATATAGATAGCTCTGTTTTATAGATTTGCTTATGTATCATTCCTGTGAGAGCCACTTGTTCCCTTTTAAAATCTAGTAGGACTTAAAAATTCAGAGGATTATGAAATTCCTCACACATGTCCAAATTTGGGGGTCTACAGTATTCAACCAGCCAAGGATTCAATTTGGCAGTCTGGGTAGTAATTTCTTTCCTTTTTACAAATGAAAGCTATATTGAGATATACTATAAAATTTGCCCTTCTAAAAAAAGTGTACCATTCAGTGGTTTTTAGTATATTCATAGTATTATATAACCATTAGCACTAAATAATTCAGGACATTTTATCACCTCCAAATCCTATATCTCTTAACAGTCATTCCCATTCCCCTTCCTCTACCACTAACTTTTCTTTTTTTAATTTAATTTTTTTTCAGTACTGGGGATTGAACTCAGGGGCATTCTACCTCTGAGCTACACCCCTAGCCCTATTTTTTATACTTTATTTTGAAACAGGGTCTCACTAAGTTGCGAAGGGCCTCACTAGATAGCTGAGACTGGCCGTGAACCCGGATCCTCTGGTCTCAGCCTCCCAAATGCTGGGATTACAAGCGTACGCCACCACGCCCGGCTCCTACTTTCTATTTCTATGGATTTGCCTGTTCTGGGCATTAGATGTTAATAGAATCATATACTGTGTGCTTTTTGGTGATTGAGTTGTCACTTAACATAATGTTTTCAAGGTTCATCTTTGTTGTAATATAACTCAGCACTCATTTTGTGGCTGAATAATCTTCCATTGTATGAATAGACCACATTTTGATCATTTATTTGTTGATGAACCTTTGAGTTTTCACTTCTGTGAATAATTCTGCTATGAACATTTATTTCTACGTTTTTGTGCAAACATGTTTTCCTTTCTCTTGGGCATATAGCTAGGAATGAATTTCTGGGTCATGTGGTAACTCTGCGTTGAATATTTTGAGGACCTACTTACCTGTTTTCCAAAGCAGCTGAACCAATTTACCATCTCACTAGCAATGTATGAGGATTCCGGTTTCATCACATCCTTGAAATACTTGTTATTGTCTTTCTTATTTTATCCATCCTGTTGGGTATGAAATGGTATTGTTATTGTGGTTTTGACTTGCATTTTCCAATGGCTAATGATGTTGATCATCTTTTCATGTGCTTATTGGCCATATCCATGCCATCTTCAAGGGAAACGTCTGTTCAAAGTCTTTGTCCATTTTTAAATTGAGTTACATGTCTTGTTATGGTTGATTTGTCTATAAAGGTTGTTTACATATTCTCAATACAAGTTCCTTTTCACATGTTTTATTTACAAATATTTTTCTCTCATTCTGTGGGTTATCCTTTTACCTTTTTGATAGTATCCTTTGAATCACAAAAATTTTAAATGTGATAAGATCCAATTTACTTATTTTTCTTTTGTTGCTTATGCTATCGATGTCATATAGGAGAAATAATTGCCTAACTCAAGGTAAAAAATATTTGATCTTCTAAAGTTTTATAGTTTTAGGTCTTATATTTAGATCTATAGTTCCTTTTGAGTTAATTTTTATGTATAGTATGAGTTAGAAGTCTAATTTCATTTTTCTACATTTGGATATACAGTTGTGCCAGTACTATTTGTTGGAAAGATTACTAATTTCCTTCTTAATTTTCTTGGCACTGTTGTTGAAAGTCAATTGAACATAAATATAAGGATTTATATCTGGACTGTCAATTTTATTCCATTGATCTGTATGTGTGTCCTTATGCCAATACTACAGTGTCTTGAGAATTGTTAACTTGTGGTAGATTTTGAAATCAGGAAGTGTGGGTCTTTAACCTTTATTCTTATTAAAGATTGTTGTGATTATTCTTTTTGTTTTCTATATGAAACTAATGATCATATTGTCAATTTCTGAAAAAAATTCTAGCTGGAATTTTGGTAGAGGTTGCATTGAGTCTGTAGATCAAGTTTGGTTAGTATTACTCTCTTAATATTAAGTCTCCCAATCCCTGAGCACAGAATGTCTTTTAATTTATTTAGGTATCAAAATTTCTTTCAACAATGTTTTGTAGTTTCTAGCAATCAAACACTGTACTTCTTCTGTTAAATTTATTCCTAGGACTGTTGTTTTTGATACCATTCTAAATGGATTTTTAAAAATAATTTAACTTTTGCAGTCTTCACTGCTAGTGTATAGAAATACAATTGGTTTTTGTATATTGATCTTGTTTCCTGTAACCTTGTTGAATTTGTCTATTAATTATCTGGACACATCCTTAACTTAGATAATGAGGTAGAGAGCATAGTCATTATTGGAGTTCTAACAGTTTAATTCTTCAGGTATCGACAAATTAAGGAGAGAAATCGCTTTTAGTGTTTTGAAGACATGAGTAGGGTCATTATCAAATGCTTGCTTGCAATTTTACTTTTTACTCTTGATTATATGTGAAACCAATTAATCTAGTCCTATTTATAAAGTAGTGTATACTTTATCTATAAAACTTCCACTCTGCCCTAAGTCAAACTTTCCTATTTGCAAGGGTTGCTGCTGATCTTCCTACTTCATTCACATCTACCACGGGATATAATAGTGATCATGGGGGATATGAATTTGAATCTTACTTTGTGCAGAGAACACACTTAAATCACTTTATGTGCATTATCTTCAATCCTTACAATAATCCTGTGAGATAGATGCTTTTTATTTATATTTTACTAATATAGAAACTCAAGTGCAAAAGTTAGTTTGCCCAAAGTCATGGAGCTAGTAACTACTAAAACTAGGGTTTAAATTCATGCAGTCTGATGCTGCCTACATTTTGCAGCCTCAAAAATGGGTATTTCTCTACTTCACTTGCCTCTTTTGACTCATTTATTCAGTCAGGTATGCCTGTTCAGCTGCCTCTGCTGGAGGCTTAGTTCTTAGGACAGAGCAGGAGACATCATACTATTGTTCCTGTTGTTCAAACAAAATCAGGTCTGATAGCAAGGATTGAGGTCTGGAAGGTACTCCTTTGAGCTTTTCAGTAGTTGAGAGGTAAAGGGTGTTGGCTGCAATACAGTGTTCCTTTGACGTGACATTTGAAGTATAGATGTTCATTTAAACATAGTGAAGTATATTTGGGCATTGGCCTAGATAAACAGTTTCAGAGGTAGGAATACAGTCCAGGTTATTTCCAAGCCTGTCTGCCAGTTTCCAGCATGCACATATATGAATTTCAATTTTTGCAAGGCATGGTCTCTTCTTGCCTTCTTTTTGCCTTTGCCTGTTCCTGACTCTATTTAGAGGAGTTTCCCTTTGCCAGTAAGTTTTGTGAAAGCTTCTGTACTAAGACAGTGCTATGGTTGTGCTGTAGAAGATAGAAGCCCAGATAAGGTTTACAAAACTTGCAAAGACTTGGGTGCAGCCATTCTTGTTGTTGGGCAGGGTGCTTTCTCTTTTGTTTCCATCCTCCAGTTTTATAGCTGTTCCTGGCTGGGTGAGTGCTTTAAAGAGGGAGTGTAGGAGAGGAACAGGACCGGAAACCCTGGAAGATGGAGTAGGAAATGTTAAGATGACCTTTCTCTTAAGAATGTTTATAAAACTTGTTTATAAACATTGTAATAGACAAATACCTTCCCTTCTCATGTGTAAAATTCAGACATTATAGATCTGTTCCTTGACCTTATCCCCACCAAGCCCAGTGTCCTCCCAGGGAACTGACATTTTCTAGTTCATTTATGAATGTATACATGCGTCTATGAAATCAGTTTCATATTTTTTGTCTTTAAAATAATTGGCATGACATTATGCATGCTTTTTTCATATTAAATTATTTCTTGGAGATATATCCATGTCTGTACTGATAATTTCATCTCTCTTTTATATATATCCTTTTTATGTGGTACTAAGGATAGAACCCAGGGGTATGTCTCTTTTAAGCTACATCCCTAACCCTTTTTGTTTTTTATTTTGGGACAGAGTCTTGCTAAGTTGCCTAGATTGGCTTGCAACTTGCCACCCTCCTGCCTTAGCCTCCCAAATAAATGGAATTATAGGCATGTGCCACCATGCCCAGCTATTATATATATACACCGAATACTTTATTAAAACTATATTATGGAACACTTCAAATGTAGAGCTCCCCCAGATTATTTTGAAGCAAATCTAAATATAGAATAACTACTTAGATATTTGTCACACATAACAAAATAGCAATAGTTCCCTAATATCATCTAATATCTAGCCAGTATTCAGACTCTCTGAATTGTCTCAAGCGTATATCTTTTTGTAATGGCTTATTAAAATCAAGATTTTAACAAGGGCTGTATATGTATTGTGCTTATTTTGACATCTTGTCTCTTTTAATTGATAAGTTCCTCCCCCAATCTTTCCTCTCTCTTAATATTCACTCATTCACTCATTAATTAATTAATTCATCCTTTTACTCATCACTTGTTTATTTGTAAGAAAATCATCTATAGACTTTTCTACTTTCTGTATTTGACTGGTTGTTTGTTCTTTCATCTATTATATTTCCTACAAATTACTAGATAGGTCTAGTCTTGATCAGAATCAGATTAGATGTTTGACAAGAACATTTCCTAGTGATGCTGTGTACTTCCTGCTAACATCACATTAGGAGACTCATGATGTTTAACTGCCCTATTTTTGGTGTCATATGCTTGATTAGTGCACTCATGTAGTATTAACCTATTCCATGTGTTATGATAAAGACCCCCAACAGCCTTTCAAATAATGTTTTTTTCAGGTATTGATCATCATTGCCTATATCCAGTGATGTGCTGGTAAACGTTTAACAACCAGCCATTTGCCAATTTTCACGGCATAAACACTTCTGCCATGGCTAATTTCACTCCTACTGATGTGTCACTGAATGTGGAGCTGGGAACAGATGCACGCAGTTGGCTCTTACAAGCTGATGTGAGCTGTTTCCAGCAAACTGCTGCTTAGATCCATTATTTCATTGGTAGTTGCAAAATGGTGATAATCTATTTTATTTCTTGATCTTTATTAATTGTGACTATGGTCTATTAACCATTTTCCTATCATTGGACATTTAGCTTGTGACTATTAGAAAATGTATGAGCGAAGGAGGCTGTATAATACAATATAATTTTTAGTATATCAGCAAATTCCTTATATGCATTTTAATTCATAGCATGATGTGAAAACTGAAATAGACTTTAGTGAAAGTGATCAGGAAAGGTGTCTGATTCGTTCCATCAGTATTTTTTTTGTGTGTAGTATGGGGGATTGAACTCAGGGGCATTTTACCTCTGACCTATACCCCTATCCCTATGTTATCTTTTATTTTGAAACAGGGCCTCACTAAGTTGCTGAGGCTGGACTTGAACCTGCGATCCTCCTTTCTCAGCCTCCCAAGTACTGAGATTACAGGTGTGTGCCACCAGGCCCTGACATTCTACTAATATTTAATGAGTTTTTACTGGGTGCTTGGCACTGTGGAGAAGTCCAAGAGGAATATGGATATGCTTCAAAATGCCAATCACTATGCCAGTAACGTGATTGTGAGAAGGGTGCTGAGTAGTTTCTGACTAGCACAACCAGTGAATATGTAGACAGGGGCTGCACAGGGCTGTTGAGCTAAACTTCAAAGGATGGATATAATTTTTGGAGTCAAACCCTATTGATTCTTCCTTGCCATCTTCCTTGGTTCATTTCTTACTACCAGTTGCCCAGGAGGCTACTATGGTAGTTTCTAATCTGCTTTGCTTGCTTCATTCTTTCATTTATAGAGCAACAGGATTAATTTTATTCAAGCATAGCTATGAGGTTACCTCTCTACTCAGAACTCTTCAGGATCTGCTATGTAAACAATGAATTCCTGGTGAAACTGATCCTGAAGTTATGCAAATGTATGAATTAAGCAAAGGACAAAGTACCATGGCCTGGCATGCCTGGGAAGGAATGCGTCATAGGAAGGAAATGGAGACCAGAAGATTCAAGTCTCTCACTGGCCAGGAAAAGTGGAGACAAGGAGAGAGGCATCTGTAAGGACTTAGGAAGTTTTAGTAGAATATTCCCATTGGAATGGGAGGGTTAATCCAGATTGCAAAGGTTGTGGACTGAGTTAAGGAGCTTTGGTACAGAGCAGTTGTCATTACAAACTCATTTTGAAGTGTTTAAGACTTAGCAGTTGGTCTGAGTTATGTATCATATTTTAAAAGTTCATAGTAGAAAAGAGACAGTTCCAAGATGATGGAATCCTTTTCCAGGTTGTGCACTCGCTCTCTCCCCCTCTTCAGTATTCGGCTCTAATGAAAACGTTGCTTGGAAAGAGATCTGTTTACTTCTTTGAATTTTAATTTTATTTATCTTAAAAAGCACAGAAATATACAACTAGTGATTTAAACCAATCTAAGGAGTTTAATAGTTAAATACTTAGGGGAAATGTGTTTGTATAAATGTATGAGAAATTAAACCAGAGACCTCTCTTTCACCAAGATTCAATCTCATGCATTTTTGTTGCTTAATTCGGCCTATGTCTCCATCTGGGACTTAGTTAAGTCATACTGCCTTTCTCATGGTACAGGTAAAAGGAGTTACTGGTAAACGCCAGTAAATAAATTCTATAATCATGGAGTATCAGTGCTAGAAGAGAACATAAACGTCATGATTAAAAATTTTTTTTTGTGTGTGTGTGTGTGTGGTACCGGGGATGAAACCCAGGGCATTCTACCTTTGAGCTATACCACCAGCACTTTTTATTTTTATTTTGAAACAGGGTCTTGCTAAATTGTTAAGGCCGACCTCAAACCCACAATCCTCCTGTATCAATCTCCCAGGTACCAGGATTTCAGGTGTGTGCCATGGTGCCCAGCACCTGGCTTGTAAATATCACTTTGACCAACTCTCACATATTCCAGATGAGGAAACTGAGATCCAGAGAATGTAAATTGTTTAATTCTCCATCAGATTCCTTTGTACATGGGAAATCTTTGTTATAGCAGATTTGGTATCAGAGCAAGCAATTTATATTAATTTAATTTGGGAGACATATCTTATTTTTCTATAGGTAGTAGCATTAATTAATATCTAAGGTAAAATATATTAAAGAGTAAGTATACAAAAATCTCTTCTATATACAAGAATCTCTTTAATATTGTTTTCCTATGTTTACTTCTATATAATTTTAAATGTTGGAAAATTTCCCTCAGGTACTTTAGGGATACAGGAAAGAAAGTTTTGCCTTTACAACTTTTGGTAATCTCAAGAATTTATCTTTTTATTATAAAAATTAGGATATTATAAAGCTTTATCTCATTGTGGTTCCAGGGATTGAACCCAGAGGCACTCAGCCTCTGAGCTACACTCCCAGCCATTTTTAGTTTTTATTTTGAAACAGGGTCTTGCTAAGTTCGCATGTGCTGGCCTTGAACCTATGATTCTCCTGTCTCAGCTTCCCAAGTACTAGAATTCCAGGTGTGCACCATAGCTCCTGGCTTAAAAACTTTAAGTAGAGGAGGACTATAGGAAGCATAGTATATCAACCATTCATCTTTAACAATTATCAATGGTGGCTTATCTTGTTTCATGTATATATATATATATACATATATATCTCCACCCCCACATTATTAATTATATTTTTTTTCTGCCCTTAGCTTTTTGGGTTTTTGTTTTGTTTTGTTTTTGGTGATGCTGGGAATTGAACCTAGAGGCATTTTACCTCTGAGCTACACTCCCAGACCGATTTTTACATTTTGAAGCAGAGTCTTGCTAAGTTGCTGAGGCTGGTTTCGAACCTGCAATCCTCCTATCTCAGCCTCTCAAGTACTGGGATTACAGGTGTGCACTATCAAGTCCAGCTGTACCTTATTTTTTACAGTAGGGGAGTCATATATAGTCTTCTGAAGAGGTGATCACATGACTCAGAGCCTAAATATTTGCTACAGTGGCAAAAATTTAGATAGAATGTCGAACATCTTATTTAATTGGGTTTGTGATTTATAGCATATTTAGAACTGTTGTTTTAATTCCTTGAGGTTGCAATGCTTTCTTGTGTTGAGGCCTTCTGATGTGCTTATTCTTTGAATATAGAATCCCCCTGTTTGGCTGTTTTCCCCCATCTTGCTGCACTTTTCTGCTCTTTACCACTATCTGTCCTGTAGGCTCATAGTAACTTCATAGTAACCTTGTGACATCGTTGATGTGATTTTATTTCTCTAGGCTTTAGTTTTCTCATCTGTAAAGTGAAACAATTGAATTTGATCTCTTTACACTTCCAAACTCGATCATTAATATTATTCTTACTGAACAAGGCATGTGTAAGTTCATCTCTTTTAACTGATGAAAAAAGTTCATTCTGTTCAACAGAGAATTTAGTTGGCTTGTACTTTGGGTGTGTGTGTGTGCCAGAGGTAGGAGGTCATCAGGAGATAGAGCCAGGTATTGCTGGAGAGGTACTTCTGGCAAACCTTTTGTTAAATACACTGGCGTATATGACATACATATGCATCACTGTATATGACTGAGCCATTGGGAAATAGGTATAAAATCATGCATACTTTTGTGATTAGAAAGGAGAAGAAGGATGAACAATTCCTATTGCAAGGAAATAGCCATTTTTCAGAATTTGCCAAGAAGGGGAATGGTCCTTACTGATTAAATCCTTGAGGCTTTGCATATGAGTAACTTTCTACTTGATTGATACTTAAACGTGTTGGTCTCACTGGCAGACTCTTTTCAACATTTCCCATTTTTTGAGCGTTCTTCTTTGACATTTGAATACTTTTATTTTCTTCGTCAAATATTCCCAGTTGGGGGGATGGGAGCCCTTTACCACAGCTGAAGTTATTCCAAGCTTCACTCCTCTGAAGAATCAACCTTCTGTTCCTGAAGCTTTCAACTGCCACATCTGCTGCTTTATTTCCACTCAGTAAGTTGGAACGTGTTTTCATTTAGTCATTGATTTGGGGCTTTGTGAAACTCCGAAGGAAATAAATAAATGGTAATATCTATGAATAATATTTTGCCTGGAAGTTTCTAAGCATAATGAAGTAAGAGGATAAAAATTTTAGAGGTTAGCATTTTGGATGAAGATACGAAGAAGTTGAGATCCAATGTATGAGTATACTTATTTCAATAAACTTAAGAGATTCTTTTTAAACACTGGGAATTATTACCATGTCCTCTGACTCTCGTATTAAATGGCAAATTCTTTTCCTGATCTTTTAAATCTGGTTTGCAGGATTGGGGTATTATTTTCCGCAGATTGCACTTACAATTTTTTTTTTGCCTTGAAAAGCCTAGCTGATATCCATGATATCCAGTGTCTCACCTTAATAACTATAAGACTTAAAGAATAAACCTGTAGTTGCTTCATGAGTATGACAACTTTTTTGTAGAAAAAGAATTCTCCCTTGTCTTCCTACCTTCTTTTCCCTTCAAGGAAAGCAGCTGTTACTATTAACATGTCCACTGTCATCTTTTGCAAGTGTACACTAGATTATTCAACCAAAATATTTTTCAGTTTTACTTTGTGCAGTGTCATACCTTTTTTCCCCCTTTGATCAATTAGAGCATACTGGCTACAATATTTGAATATTTAAATTCAATTTTAAGTCAAGAGTGGACTGAAAACATTATAAGAGAAGATTTTTCACTAAGTTCAATTCCAGTTTTTCCTTTTTTTTTTTTTTGCAGTGCTGGGGATTGAACTCAAGGGCATTCTACTTCCGAGCTATACCCCCAGTCCTATTTTTAATTCTTTATTTTGAAACTGGGTCTCACTAAGTTGTGAAGGGCTTCACTAAGTAGACGAGGCTGGCTGCGAACTTGGATCCTTTGGTCTCAGCCTCCCAAGTACTGGGATTACAAGCTTGCGCCACCACACCCGGCCAATTCCAGTTTTTGAACCACTGTGTGAAGCCCACTGCTCAACGTATGGCAGTACGTTTAGGTAATGTGGGAGTTAAAAAAAAGATGAATTGAAATAAAATTGGTAGAATGAGGTTAGATTAATATCTCTCACCATTAAAGGAAATAAACAGAGAATCCTAAACCACAAGGAAAGGAGTTTTTAGCAGCCACCAAAGAAAGATGCATGCCATTTGGGGGATGAGGTGGGAGAGTGGCAGTTGGAGAAAATCTGAGGCTTTGGGCACATTCTCAACTCTTCCAGCTTCCCAGCAGAAGCCGTGTGTGTGTGTGTGTGTGTGTGTGTGTGTGTGTGTGTGTGTGTACAAAGCTTGATATTTCTCACTGAGATCCTAAATCTGGAGTGAGGTGGAATGAGCGAGTTCTCTGAATTTTCCCTTCTCTTGACTGAGGGTTGGCAGAAGTGACTTCTGGAAAGAGAGGGAAACAGCTGGAAAATTAACTATAGCTCATATCCTGACATGGTGGAGAGGAAGGCCCAGGTTTCCATGCTAAACTGAGGAGACAAACCAAAGTTGGAGAAGTTTCTCCATGGCCATTGGTAGAACCCCAAGACCTAGGAGAATACACTCTAGAGCAAGATTTTTTTAATGTTGATTATTTTGGTATTTCCCCTCATGTTTCTAAGTAACATATTTGTAAAAGCTCTTAGTGATTGTTCAGTTTTTGTCATTGTCCACTCTCCTTTCCAGTATAACTATATTATAGTTTTGGTTATATTAATATCTAGTGGTTATTATCTTATGATCATGTAAGCCATCTAGTAAATTATATCTCTTACTTGTATAGGTTTTTGTTTGTCTTTGTTTAAATAATCAACTTTTAATTAATTAATTTATTTTTAAATAATCAACTTTTAAAAATATACTTGTTTCTGATTCGACCACAGACTCCCTCAATTTCCTAGAGTTCCTCTTATGAAATTCTTAGCATCCTATCAATCTCACCTTTTCAAAGAAATCTAAACTTACTGTTGTGTGTATGTGTGTGGCATTGGGAATTGAACCCAGGAGAATTCTACCTGAGCTATACCCCTAGCCCTATTTTATTTTTATTTTTGAAATAGGGTTGTGCTAGGTTACTGTGCACTGGCCTTGAACTGTGATCCCCCTTTCTCAGCCTCCCTGTACTGGAATTATAGACTTGAGCCACTGCACCTGGCTGAAATTTACTGTCCTTAGTTCCTAGTACATAATTTTCATCATAGGACCTCCCTACATTGTCAACCAAGCTTTGCCTTCCTCTTTCAACCATATTGGATTTATTCTATCCTATATCACGTGTCTTACTCTTTCATGGTTTACTTTCTTTTGGTGGGGCACATCCTTTAGTAGCTTCCTTGGAAAGAATACATGCATAGAGCTCAGTTTGAAACCCTGAACATATCTAAAAATATCTTCAATTATACCATCATGAAAGCTGCTACTTTGGATATGTAGTCATCAGTTAGAAATAAATTTTCTTCATAATTTTAATGGAATTGCTCTAATGAATTCTAGCTTTTAATGATATATTAAGAAGTCTAAAACCATTTGGATTTCTGATCCTTTGTATGTGGCCTGCCCTCCTCTCCCATTCCTTGCTGAAAACTTGTAAAATCTTCTGACTTCAGTATTTTGTGATGATGTACCTTGTCTCGGGTCTGTTTTCTTCCATTGTCCTGGGTACTAACTGGGTACTTTTAATTTAGAAATTCATATTCTTATTTCTTGGAAATTTTTCATTGAATCATTTAATTGATTCCTTTCTGTTATTTTCTGTCTCTCTTTGTGGATATTTTCTTTATACATTACACCATACTTTCTGGAAAATTTCCTCAGATTATCTTTGAAACTTTTTCTTTCTGCTATTATATTTTTAATTTCCAAGTACTCTTTTTATTTTCTGAATGTTCTTTTCTCAATAGTGTCCTATTAACTCATATTTCCCAGCAGCATCTCTTATTAAGACTTTCCCTGATGACTGTTTAAAATTTCATCTCTTACCCTCATTCAATTATCTCTCTTCTCTATAGACTAAAGCTTCATAAAAGTAGAGCTTTTTTTTCCCTGTTTCCCCCTCACTGATATTTTCACAGCACCTCAAACAGTGCCGTGTACATAGTAAGTGTTTAAATATTATTCATAATAGGCATTTTGAGGTTTTCTCCAGTATAGGTCTAGTCTGTTTGTTAGAGATTACTTTTCTATTTTTGTAGATTTCTACCATAGGTTAGAATATTTTCTGCAAATATCTGATAATAATTAATCATCTGCTTATATTTAAGAATGGGAGGTAAAAAGCCAGTTAGAGCATATGAACAAATGGATGGGACTTGCCAAATGTGGGCTTCATGGCAGGATGATCTGACTGAGCCATTTTATTGGAGATCCCTGTTGTCAGTATCTTTAGTCCTATCTCCTTGGCTTATCTGCTTCCCTGGAACACATTCTTCCAATCTTCAGATGTAACGGTTTGGGGGCAGAAGAGAAGAAGGCTGGAACAGTCTTAGTATCCAGAATGCATACATTTACTGAACCCTCCTGTTTTCAGTGGGGTCTCTGTGACTTCACCTGGACCTGGTGTCTTCCATGAAAAAAATTAGATCTAACCTTTTACTGGGATAGGAATTATGCCCAAATGATATAGAATGTGGGAGGAAGTCTTAGGATATAACTGCTTCCAAATTGCTTCATTTTGTCTTTTTATATTAAAAAGTATGGGGTGAAATTTAGTTATGATCGTTTAACAAACATTTGTTGACCACATACTATACTATGAGTTATCAGGTGAAGTAGGGGTAGAGCATGGCCACTATGGGGGAGTGGACTGCAGAAACAGGACTCCAGAAGCCATAAACATCAAAATGTGTAGCTGGAACAAGATCCTGAAGGGTTTTGTCAAGGTATATGCCTTTCTCCCAAGAGGTAGGAAATGGGATCCACCATTTATTTCTTTACTTTTCATTGATTTCCCTACTTTATTTCTATTTCTAGAGGAGTTTGCCACCAATTCTTGAGAACTGGAGTTGGGGGGTAAATTCTGTGGTACAAATTGCTTAGTTTTTGCTTTCTCAGACCTGCTCAGTCAGCTATCAGTCACTCATGCATTTTCCCCATTCTAAATGATTCTTTGTGTTAATGAATAAGAGTGAAACTAGTTTCATGTATTCAAACCACTATTTCTACTCAAAAGTCTTAGTACAGGACATTCAACAAATTCTCAGGTCAGACAACAGAAGCCAGAAATTCTACAGAGAACCAAGCCAATATTTTATTTCTTTTTTTCCCCTTGGTACTGGGGATTGAACTCAGGGGCATTCTACCTCTGAGCTATACCCCCAGCCCTATTTTGTATTCTTTATTTTGAAACCAGGTCTCACTAAGTTGCAGAGGGCCTCCCTAGGTAGCTGAGGCTGGCCGCAAACCCGGATCCTCTGGCCTTAGCCTCTCAAATGCTGGGATTACAAGTGTGCGCCACCACGCCCGGCCCAAGCCAATATTTTAAAGTAGCCTCAGGTTGGTAAGTACCCTCAGGTTTCTGGCAAAAGCAATAGACAGAGGAGGGACCCACTTTCCAAGCAGACATTTAATATTCCAATAGGAAAAAGTCCTGGAAATATGAGTTCATTGTCAAAGGTTGCGAAATACAATAGGAAGTGAAGAACAAGAGCAAGAGCCATCAGAAGCAACAAACAGGAAATAAAAAGCCCTCAAATATTGAAATTATATAAATATGTTTAATATGTTAAAAGTTTTCTTTTGGAGATGACAAAAATGAATAAACAGTCAAGAATAAAAAAGCCATTTTGAAAAAAGACCAAATACTGCTTCTAGAAAGAAAAAAATTAGTGGAAACACAAAGATTGGCTTAACAGAACATTAAGTATTACCAAAGAGGAAATTGGTTAATTGTATGATAAATTTTAGAAAGTTATCCCGATCACAGCACACTTAGACAAAGAGCTCCTGAAGGAGAGAAGCGACAAAGTGGTGGAAAGACAATATATATATATATATATATATTTTTTTTTTTTTTTTTTTGCAGTACTGGGGATTGAACTCAGGGGCATTCTACCTCCGAGCTACACCCCAAGCCCTATTTTTTATTCTTTATTTTGAAACAGGGTCTCACTAAGTTTCAGAGTGCCTCACTAGGTAGCTGAGGCTGGCCGCGAACCCGGATCCTCTGGTCTCAGCCTCCCAAATGCTGGGATTACAAGCATGCGCCACCACGCCCGGCGAAAGACAATATTCAAACACTGAGAATTGACCAAAGTTAATGGGGGATACTACCAAATGGTTCAGAAATTCCATTGAAGCTCAGGCAGGTGATAAAAGAAAAAGAAGATGAAGTAATACATATGCAGGCACCGGATAAAGTTTGATATTTCAGAATACCCAAAACAGAGAGCAACCGGAGAGAAGACAGACTATTAACAAAGAACAGTGTGTTGACTGACAGCTGACTTCTCAACAGCAATAACAGAAGCTGAAAGACAGTGAAATGCTATCTTCAATGTGCTCAGAGAATATAGAGCTGTTAACTAAATTTGCTACTAATAGACTCTCAATAATAAAAAATTCTAAAGGATGCACTTAAGACAGAAGGTAATGTCATCAAAGAAATTATAATGGAAATTAGAAAGCTTTTAGCACTGCATGATAATATTGAATATAAAAACCTATGAGATTTTAATAAAGAAGTACTTAGAAGAAAATTTATAACCCTAAATGTTACACTTGAAAAGAAGAAATGGTAGAAATCAATGAGCTAAGCAAACAATTAAAGGTAGAAAAGAATAACAAGACAAGCCCTAAGAACACGAATGAAAGCATGATTGTCCATGTCAGTGATGAATATAGTTGAGAAAAATCCTAAACAAAATACTGGCCAACTAAGTCTACCAGATATAAAAAACCTCACCAAGTAGAGATTATCCTTGGTCTGCCATGATGCTTTAATATTAGAAAATCTATAATGCAATTTACCACATTAATAAATTTAAGGAAAAATCATAACATCATCTCAATGGATGGAGTTGCAGCTTTGATTAAAATCCAAGAACAAATTATCATGATAAGCCGGGTGTGGCGGTACATGCTCGTAATCCAAGTATTTGGGAGGCTGAGACAGGAGGATCACAGATTTAATGGCAGCCTCAGCAACTTAGCGAGGCCCTTAGCAACTTAGTGAGACCCTGTTTTCAAAATTAAAAATAGGGCTGGGGTGTAGCTCAGAGGAAGAATGCCCCTGGGTTCAATTCCCAGCACCATAAAAATTGTCATGAAAAATGTCACAATCTCTTAAAGGATATCTACAATAAACCTATAGCGAACATCATCCGTTATGGTGACCTAGTAGAGTGATATGCCCATTATCACCATTTTAATTCAAGTTTATAGTAGATGTTCTAGGTAGATATGTAAGATCAGAAAAAAAGTAGCAAAGGCACTGAAAAGAGTTATTAATATTTGCAATATAATATTTTGCTCCCTAAATACTCTTAGAATTTAATGAGGAAAATAACCAATATAATCTCTTAGAAGATTCAGAATAAACAGTGGACACCTGCCTGTGATACTACTTTGTTGCTAAAATAATATTTGCAAGAAAAATGAGGCAGGGTTCTATTATTGGGCAACTTCTAATGAACCTAATAAATGGTGTTGTAGGTGATATGCTTTTATCCAAAAGTATGTTCAGAAATAGGTCCACACATAAGTTTTACAAAAATAGGGCATTTTTACTTTTGAAAATTATGTAATAGTGAAAAAGAGTATAATCAGATCTGAATCTGGATTTAGGAGGTTTTTTTCCTAGGAATTCTCAAGGTAGTGAGCAGTCAATAACAGGTCTCACCTTGTTTTCTCTCTCTCCAGGATTACTGTTTTTATTGCCTGGCTTTCTGGTGTTTTGAAAAACCTGTTTTGTATATATTTTGTTCTAATATCTTGAAAGCTGTTATTTCATGTGTTTTTTCTTTCTTTTTTTTTGTTGTTGTTTCAAATGAGTGAGTACATCTGGTCTGTATTATTCCATCTTGGCTGGAAGTAGAAGTCAGTTTAATTAAATGGCTTATTATTTCTTGGGCAGTGTTCTTTTGTTAATAAAGGGTTTTTTTTTACAGCATCCTTTATTATAGTGCAATTGCTTGGACTTTTTCTTAGAAGAATATGTATATTTTACTTGTTTGTTTCATTTTGTTTTTAAAATAATTAGCCATTTAAAGGTCCAATCTGTAAGGACCCTGAGATGGATAATTCCTGAAGCTACATGCTCTTCTGCTACATGCTTTGTTATCGATGGCTAGTCAACCTTTGAAGTTTTGACCCACTGATGTGTTTTATAAATTTTAATGAAATACAGATTGAGAGAAATCATTATTGGGTCCACATGGTTGTGCCATATCCACACACTGTCTCAGAATGAGCATCTCTGTGACATTACTCTGTGTTACATTTGTGGAAAGCACTAAACCCTATCTTCTAGTTTGATCCAACTAAGTCAAATCAAAAGTGATTTCTAAAAACTTTCATGTTTGTGTTATATTGCTATCATTTATTTTTTAAGGCACAGAAAATTACCAAAGTATAAGTATGCTAGCATTACAGATTTGTGAGTAAACTACATATAGTTATATAGACGTGGTATTTTCCTGTGGAGTTTGTAAAGAATAGTTTGACTTGCCAGTGTGTGATCCTATACTTATTCCTTATGTGTGATTATGGACTTTATAAATCCATGGCAGCTGTTTATTTTCATTGTTAAGCTGCAATTCAGATGTTCTTGGCTTAACTCAAATATTCTTTGTATCTCACAAAATTTAAAAAAAAAAGACTGCAGCTTTCTTTCAAAAGACCCTTCAAATATAGCCAGATTATTTTAGAAATAGATTTAGTTATCTCTGATAATAATGATCAGGGAGAAGACAAGAAATTGAGATCTTTGGAATAAATAAGTCATTTTAGTCCATCATTGTTGGCCTCTCCCACTGCTTACAGATCCATTTCCAGGGGCATATCCAGGGGAAGAGAGTAGAGCATCCTGCTTTGGGTTCTGGCTTCCTTCCTTCAACAGCCTATGCTCTGAGCTAATGAGTAGTAATAGATGAGAGGTAGGGAGAAATATGAGAGAAGTCAAAGAAGGCTCTTTATTACTTTTGGCCGAGATTATTTGAAACTAAATAATTAGCATCAGAATAATAAAATATTGACCACCTTTTCCATGCTGAGTTTCAATCTTGAAGACTGTTTTACTCTGTCTTAATCATAGCAGCCTATGCAAATATTTAGATTTGGGGTAGGATGAAAATGAAAGCGATTAGAGATAACATGCACTTTTTTTAAAGCTTTCAGAGGGATTAAACATACTTAAATATGTTAAATGCAAATGCCACTGCTATTCTTAGTTGAGAACAAGAATTTTTGTTTGGTTTTGTCTTCTTCTAGGAGGGTGGTCCTTTACAGTATGTGTTTTTCTTTTCAGCTACTAAGTCCGGATTGTTACCCCCACCACCTGCACTCCCTCCAAGGCCTTGTCCATCACAGGTAGGAGACAGATTTGATTTCTATAAACTGTTTCAACTCTTATTAGGTAAAGTATCCTACCACCGTGCTTCTGTGTAAGGGATGACCAGTCACAAAACTGGTCTGTCAGATTCCTAAGATAATATCTGGGTAATGAAAGCAAAGAGTGGTTTAATTTTTTTCTCATCCAGCCAGCCCCAGCCTCATGCAGAAGAGGAAAAGTTTCTTCAGTAAGCTACCAAACAAATGTGTACTAGTTCATTTTTGATTATTGGAGGGTTGCATGTGGTTTTCGTAGAGAGATAGGAACAGAAGGGGGATGTGGTTGTTTTGTATAGGATGTGTAGTTAGGGTGATTATTTTCATTAGCACTTTAGGATCTATTTTAATTCCATATAAGCTAAAAATAAATGGTCGTCAGCATAGGGTTAGTGCTATAGTTTTAGCCCATGGTGCTTTCTTTGGTATGCTAGTTTGCCTCTGAACAATAAGCTGAAACGGCAGGATTGGAAGAGTCTCACCCAAATCTGTGTCACCTGTAAATGAATTCTGCCTTATTTACATGTGCTACTATGGCCTTATTCATCAACACTTTTCATGGAGTTGAAAGTGAGACAGAAGCAACAGATCTGTGGAGTGTGGGGTATGGTGCTATAGATCTTTCCCTTTGTTAATTGCCACTGAAGAAGCTTTCTATTTTTAAAGATCCTTTCTAATTATGGGCAGAAAATGTTGGGAAATTTTTCTACTGACAGACCCAGTTTCAACTTCATAGCTCTGGGTAGCTCAGAGCCTACCTTTCCATGGAGCACTCCTCAGGACTTGAGTCACTGACACCACTTTTAATGTCTGCCTGTCCTTCCTTTAGGCAACTAGATGGTCTTTAGCATCTATTCAACCATGAGAGGCAAATACCATGAGGTATTGGCTTCCTGCTTCAGTTTGAAGGGAATAAAAAGCCCAGTTCTTCCTGACTTGCATATAAACAAGAAAGAACTCCTTTTCCAGAATCCAGCATTGGCTGTAGGAGATATTGATCAGTTAACAAGTAGCTATTGAGTCCCCACTGTTTAGCTAATAACAAACCTTAGTTCTACCCTGAGTCCTTCTTTGGTTATAATTTCTGCTCATTAAAATTATTAGCCGTGTTAATTGAGCATCTAAAATAGATCAGACATTGTGTTAAGTGCTTTCAATGCACAATTTAATCTTCAAAAAAACCTTATGAAGTAGGTTTATGTTATATTACCCCCCCCCTTTTTTTTTTACAAAGGAGGTAATGGGAACACACAGGGGTTAAGCAAGTCACCAAGGTGGTATAGTTAGTAAACAGTAGAGCCAGCTCTCAAACTGAAGTCTTTAGATCCCTCCTCTCCCCATCACCAGAGTCTAAGTATCTGTGTATATAGCAAGTCAGCAGATCCACGGTACTTGTAACTGAGGCCTTCACCACCTTCCCCTATGGAGGACCTAGATGAGTTAAGGCTCTTGCTTTGCACCCACAGCAAATCTGGACTTGGTCATAACAAAATTAGCAGGCATCCTGGGATCTTTTATCGACCAGCTACTAGTTTCAAGCCTAGGCTTGAGAGCCATCTGGATAAATGTGTGGAAGACCTGTCTGAAAGTGCCTTTGTAACAAATCTCCTTATCTTTCCCCTATTGCACAAATGATAGTAGCTACTTCCTGGTCTGAAATGTGCTGAGGCTATCAGCAGTCCTCATCTGAGCTGCTTGGGGTGGGCTTCCTGCCTGCTTGTGGACTTAGTGACTAAAGATCTGACAAGGAGGACCATGAATTCTTAAGGAGTCACTCTTAATGAATGAGTCTGCTTCTTTGTCTCCCAGATTTCCAAGCTCAGTGTAAACAATGAGCCCAAGCACTCAACCTCCAGCTCAGCTGCCTTACTATGGAGAGTTCAGAATATAGCAACAGATGTGTAAGAAATAGGCAGAAATCTCTAGGCTATTGCCCTCCTCCTATTGCCCTCTTTCTTCCACTGTAAGTGGAACACATATATTCAACGTATGAAGTCCTCGGTAATAAACATGTGATTGTATTTAGTCTTCATGCCATATCAAATTCCTAATATTGGTCCTAGGAGAGTCTTATTAACCACCTGTATGGGACACCATAGTCTTTCCCAAACTACTTGTGGTAAAACAATCTCTGGGAGATATTAGTAGGGTTCTGTGGTGAGACAGATTTGCAGATTGCTGCTCCTTTACCCCCTCTGGAAGATTCACAGTATGTGTGAGGCAACTGAAGGCTTTGAAGTCCTGCAGCAAACAAAACAAAAAACCCCAAAACAACAAAGAAACAAAAAACTAGCCAATTTTGTTAAAACAGTTTTGTAGCTTGTGTGACTGTTCATCTTTTTTATTTATAAAATACCTATTAATATCCTTAGGGCTTAGTGGTTAGGTAATACTGTTAGAACAACAGCCTAAGAATATTGCTATGAATATTTCCAAATTGTTCTCATCTGTCACTTCATTTCTCTATTATGTGATGAAAGTTAAATTTTCCATAGAAGAGTTGAAAATGAAAGTTTACTGCAAACTAGCTTAGGATTTCAAATTGTCCAGCTTTTCATTTTGTCTTGTTTCCTTCCTTGCTTTTCCATTCCTTCTTGTTTACTCTCTCATGAGGTAACTTTTACTAAACACTCTGGATTCTTCTTTTGCTCTATTAAAATTGTTTTCAATGCTACCTGCTACCTATGGACCATCAACCTGATTTTGCAAATATACCTATGTCTGTATCTTTAGACTTTATTTATGGAGCTTAGATGGCAGGACTATCACCAGGGGATCTAGGGGGGAAACCAGGAAGTCTAGTATAATTGCAATCATGTTTATTAATAGCTCTGAAAGAGATTAGAATATTTTTTCTGGGTTATTTTTTGCATATTACTATGTCATATTATTTAACTTGATAAATGGGCAAGAATAGATTGTAATAAATGAGAAAATGTTTTGTGTCCTACAATGGGGTACTGTTTCAAAAACTGTGGCCAATCAATATAATATGCTTGCAGGTTCTAAGTATGTAATTTCAATGAGTTTTAACATTTACATGTATGCACATATACATATACACATATGTATATATACGTACATATTAAATCCACTTTTATCTGGGGAGAGATATGAGGTATACATTTTCAGCATAAAATGCAGTCTAGTTGGCTCCTACTTAAACCAAGCACTACTGTGATATGAACATCTGGATTAAGTTATACAAGTGGGGCCCCAGAGTTAGGAAAAGGAATAAATCCAAAGAAACAGAGCTTTTATTTTTCATACTATATGTAAGATCCAGAAGCACCAAGCGAACAAGTGGTTTGTGTTGCATGTTTTCCTGTGGAAAGAGTAGAAACTAGGGCATGGTCTCTTGGCTCAGTTCAAAACAGAGATGCTTTTTTTCAAAAAACCATAGCATAAAAAACTATAAAGCAATTAGAGTGCAGTGCTTCATGTGGAACATTGTTAAAGTGAGAGTTAAACTTATTAGCTCACTGTTTGTATGCATATAAATCAAGTAAAATGCCATCTCTGAAGTTTTCACTTGTCCTGTGGGTCCATTCTCTGCTAAGGGACTATATAGTACTTCCATAACTAAATCCCTTTAATAGCATTGGTCTCATGCCAGATTTCCTATGGCAATTGTGATAGAGCCATGGCTTCAGTGTAATTATGTTTAATAAAGAAAAGATTTGGGAGGTACAAACTATTATCTTTTAAGATTTATATTAGCAACACATTTGATGGATTAGGGCTTCATCTAGACTAATGTTCTCAGAATTTTCCTATTTATACCACTGACTTCTTTCCTTATCACAGCAAGTGCTCCTCACTAGCAATGTTATGAGTATTAAAATAGCACTGGAGGTTGAAGACACTATGGAAGAAGCATCTTATTAATACTGTTAAACTTAGATCAAGAAGGCTCATGGAATGGGTGAGGTGTCCAATGAAATGAGTTTTGAAGAGATAAGAGGATGGGTGTGGTGGCACATACCTGTGATCCTAGTACTTGGGAGGCTGAGACAGGAGGATCACAGATTAGAGACCAGCCTGAGCAATTTAGTGAGATCTTGTTTCAAAGCAAAAAATAGAAAGGACTGGGAGTGTAACTTAGAGGTAGAATGCCCTTGGGTTCAAGCCCTAGTACCCCTAAAAATATGTATCAAGAGGTATTTTTCTATTCACGTGCATACTAGAAACTCAAAAATTATCCTGAAGTGAATTTACAAATATATATCCCCTATGATACACTTTCATTTTCTTCCTAAGTGGTACTCTGTTTTGTCCTACAATGCATGCTGTAAATTATCCGAAAATCACAGTATGTTGAGTATTTCAGTGATTAAGGAAAGAAAATATAAACCAAGGATTTATCTCATCCAGGAAGGTAAAAGGTTACACCAAGAGCTGTGCAATACCATGTGAAATGTAGTAATATGATTGTGTCTATCTGTGGTCTTATTCTTAGCTCTACTACTGTGTAGCTCTGTGACCTTAGAGAAATATAACAAGTTAAATTAGACCCCAGACCCATTGCCTCTTCTGCATAATGAGAGGATTCAGCTAGATGGATTCTTCTATGCTAAGGTATCTAATTCTATGTTGTATTCTTCTGTTCAAGAAAAATCTTATTAGGCTGAGACTGGAGGATCTCTGGTTCAAGGACAGCCTCAGCAATGTAGCCAGACTCTCAACAACCTAGTGAGACCCTGCTTCAAACCAAAAAATAAAAAAAGGGATGAAAGTGTACCTTGGAGGTAGAATGCCCCTGGGTTCAAACCCTAGTACCACTAAAAAAGGAAAGGAAAAGAAAGGAAAGGAAGAAGGAAGGAAGGAATTAAGATTGTATTGTAAATATAGATAAAACACAGTTGAGGGACAAGATGGCTTAGACCAATTTTCCCTGCTCACCCCTGCTAAATACAACTGAAGCTCTGGAGGCAATATAACAGAAAGAGGACTTGGAGGTAAACTGCTAAGTAATTGGTAGTGATTTAAATAGCTGTTTTGGTAGAGAAATTATACAGTTTTTCTTTGAAAGATAACCTCTTACAATTAAGGATTAGGGAAAAGGAAGAATTCCCTCTGATATTATGACTAGAATAAAAAGGACATTTGAAGCTTTATCAAAATAAAATGACCTTTGGAAGCTACTTTTAGAGACCACACACTCAGAAATTGAGATGAGATATATTGCGTTGTATAATCACATAGTTATGATGACTAGCAACTGGGAGGTAGAAGTAAACAGTTTACTAAAATATGTCTTCTCACAGTTGTTTTTCATTCATGTTCTCTGGATAGTAAATCCTTTTCCCCCCTTTTTTTAAAAAAATTGGTACATTGTAATTTTACATCATATTGGGGTACAGAATGTCAGAAAAAATACATGCACACAGCTCTTGCTGCCCTGGACAGTAAATTCTTATTGCCCTCCCTCTTAAGTGGTGATTTCACTGTGTGTGGACTTCTAGACCGAAAGTTATTTTCCCTCTGCATTTTGAATGTATTACCCCCTTCTCTTCTGATGTTTATTGTCACTGCTGCTGCTGCTGCTGCTGCTGCTGCTGAGGAGTCTACTGTCAGTCTATTTTGGGTTCCTTTGGAGTGATGTTGTCTTTTCTCTAGAGGGGGCTTTTAAAGCTTTATTTTGATGTTCTGTCTCGTCTCTGTGAAGTGTCTAGGCATCCATTTAAACTTATTTATTCCAGGTGAGGTTTATGTACATTTTCCATCTGGAAAATTGTGTGTTTAATTTTAGAGCACTCTTAGTCATATCTCTGTGGGTTTTGTTTCTCTATTTCTTCTTGAACTCCAATTGGCTAAATTTTTCTATATCTGTCAATTCATGTTTAAATTGTTGTAATGGTTCTTTCATTTTTTTATGTCATGATCATGCTGGGCTGGTCCTGGATGAAATCTTCATCCTCCAAATTAATAATGCTCTGTATGACCATATATAGCCCCCCAAACCGCTATTTTGTTTTTAAACCTCTATCACTTTTTGATTTTAGGTTTTATTTTTAATTTATTTTGTTTTTGTTTTTTGATACTGAGGATTGAACCCAGGGGTATTCTACCTCTGAGCTACAACCCCAGCCATATTTTTTATTTTGAAACAAGGTCTCCCTAGGTTGATGAGAGTCTCACTGCTTGCCGAGGCTGTCCTCAAACCTGTGATTCTCCTTTCTTAGCCTCCCAAGTACTGGGATTACAGGCATATGCCACCATGCCTGGCTGATTACAGGTTCTTTCTTTCTTTTTTTCTTCCCTCCCTCCCTCCCTCCCTCCCTCCCTCCCTTCCTTCCTTCCTTCCTTCCTTCCTTCCTTCCTTCCTTCCTTCCTTCCTTCCTTCCTTCCGTATTGGGGAATTGAACCCAGGGGCATTCTACCTCTCAGCTACACATCAATCCTATTTTTTCTATTTTGAAATAGAGTCTTGATAAGTTGTGAAGAACCTTGCTAAGTTATAGAGGCTGGCCTTGAACCTATGATCCTCCTGTCTCAGCCTCCCAAGTACTGGAGTTATAGGTGTGCATCACCATGCTTGGCTATAATCTATACTTTTTTTATGAGCTTGTCCTTTTTTCACATTTCCCTATTTTTGTTTCAGGTATTCCCTATTTTTAACTTTGAGGATTCTAAACATACTCATGTATTTTAAAGTTATTTTTAATTGTGCTATTTTCATTTTTATCAAGAATGAATTTTTTTGGATGGTCTTCTTAGTGTTAGGTTTTATCTTCTATACTTTTGGAAGTTTGTTTTGAAGGATTATTTTGAGTTGCAGTATAGATTCATTCTGAACTCTCTGAACTCTTCCCTTTCTGGAAGTATAGTGACTATCTCTACCAGCTGTATTCCACAGCCCCACACCCTTGACCTTCAGTCTAGAGCCACTTCTTACACTTGAGTTTACAACACTCCCATCAGGAGCGGATATGAGAGTCCTCATAGATGGCATCAGATGATGGCTTAGCCCAGTACCAGGCTGTGGTGTTATATAGTGCTCCTTGACTTATAATGGGGTTATGTCCCAATAACCCATTGCAAGTTGAAAATATTATGCCCAAAAATTGAATATACAACTCTACTGAACTTCATAGCTTAGCCTACCTGAAACATGTTCAGAATAATTAGAATAGCCTACAGTTGGGCAAAATCAACACAAAGCTTATTTTGTCATAAAATATTGAATATTTCATGTAATTTATTGAATACTGTCCTGAAAGTGAAAAAGAATGGTTGTGTGGATACACCTTCATACTCTTTCAAAGTTGAAAACTCATAAGTTGAACCATTGTAAGTCAGGGACTGTATATACTTCCTGTTCTTTTCCTAAGTAGACAGCTCTGAGCCCCTTCATAGACTTCACTGTGGCCTTACAGCTTTACTGATAGTGAAGCACCTAGTGTCTAGGGACCCAAGGAATGAGTTTGGTACCAGTCTCCTGCCGTATACAGGACATTTTAATCCCTGTTATTCTGCTGCTTACAAGCTCTCAGCTGCCTCTACCTGTTTCTGAACCCTCAGCCTGGCCTACCACTCTGTGATTTGTCCCCTTAGGAATCTTTGCCATGCTTCTGAGTGTCTTAAGCCTTTTCAGTTTTGATTCTTTCACGCTCATACTCATATCTGTCACTACATGTCATTTTACGGAGGTGGAAGTTGAGATTCAGAATGGATGTGAGCTACTTGGGCTCTCATGGCAAGCAAGTAATGGAGCCTGCTCTTGTAGGAAAAGGTTTGTGGGAGAAGTGCTAAAAATTGAATGATGAACATTTAGAGAGAAAAAGAGAAAAATCATTCACTGCATGTCATCAAAAATAGCTATAGATCTGCTAAGCAAAAGTCAATGAGAATTTTCAGTCTTCGTGCTCACCAGTAATTTTCTAAATGTGAAATCTTTCCTACATTAATCTCTGAAATGCTTATTTTAAAAATGCCATTCCCAGTGCAGACTTAAATTCATCTTGCTCAAAATAGCCTTTAATTTTTGTCTGTGGTCCATATTAGTTGCAGTCAAAGGCCAAGTGTCACCTTATTCTGCTTTCTGAAAGGGAACAAACAGCACTTTTGCATAGTAAATAATATTTTTGTGCATTTCAAAATTGATTTAAAAAGCATACTAACTATAGATTTTGTGATTTTTTTTCCATTCATTTATAAAGCACTTAGAGTGCTACATGCCAGGTGGTCGTCTAAGTGCTTTACAAATACTAACTCATATAATCTTTATAACCGTCATGCATAAGAGGTTCCGGTTCTATTTCTGTCCTCATTTTGCAGATAAGTAAACTAAGGCACCGATAACTTCAGGGACTTAACCAAGGTCACACATAGCAAGAAAGTATTAAGGCTACAATTTTAACCCTGCTGTCTAGTCTGAGGGCCAGCTTCTACTAACATATTATACTATGAATCCATGTTTCAGAATTATTTTCTTAACTACCAAGCAGACACATCATCTTTATCAGGGATGCATTTTATTTTATGAAACCTTTTAATAATTAGCTTTACCCCACCACTAGGGGCTTATTTTCTTTCTTGGATTTCTCCTAACTACCGATAACTTGTATTTTTCTTAGACTTCCCCCTGCTTCTTTTATCATGCTCATGATATCATCTTATTGTATAAAGCTTACTTTGCTGGCATCATTCCCTGGATGATGCCATCAGTCCATGTAATCAGTTCATCAGGCATTATGGAAGGTGTTGGTATACATGAGCCCATACTTTGCAGGGAACTATGAGAGCACCAAGATTGTGATGTCCTTATCCTGTAACTCCTTCGTCCTTCCTCACTCTTTGAAGGCAATCATGCCTAACATCATCGGTACTGTAGTCTCTTGTGTTACTTACCCAGAACTTTCATTTTTCATATTATTTAAACCTATTTCCTCATGCTTCATTGGTAAGGCTTGTGGGCAATAACTGGCCACCATGTCTCCCCTCAGTAACAAGACAGCTCATGTTCTCTCCAGGGGTTAGTTATGATCAATTTTTAGGTTCCTAAACAGTAGAATCCTAATTTCTTCTCTGATCCTCACTCCTAACACACAGTGATAGAGAAAAGGAAGTACTCCTAAGGGTCAGGGGATGATCGTGTAATTGGTGTTCGTATGGTACTAATGGGAGAGGACATTGGAGGACCATAGAAGTTGGGCCCAGGGAGGCAGCCTGATAGAAGACTTAGAAGTATGGCCTTAGAGTTTGAGTATGATCACTGCCTTTTATTGGCTTTGTGACTTTAAGCAAGTTATTTAGTCTCCCTGTGCCTCAGTTTCATCATTTGTAAAATGGTGTAGTGTTAATGTCAATTTCATAGGATTTCTGTGATGACTAAATGAGTGAAGATCTACAGTGTACTTACAATAGCACCTGGCACATGATCATCCCTCAACAACAGGAAGCTGGTATAGTTATCATCATCATAGCTCCAGTGAAACAAAGACAGAATCCAGTTGGAAAATGTAGAAGGCCCAGTATCCGAGTCATCGTTTTCACTGCTATAATCCAAAACAGCTTAGTGGAAGGAAGATTTACTTGCTCACAGTTTTTGGAGATTTCGGGGTTCAGTCCATGTTACACTGGGTCTGCGGAGTTTAGGGCAGGGTGGTGGGAAGCAGAGAGAGGTAGAGAGCAAGGGCTCTGTTGTCACATCACAGAGGCCAGAAGCAGAAAGCAAGCAAGGAGATTCAAAGATACAAGCACAGTCCCTAAGGCCACATCCCCAGGGACCCACCTCCTCTGGACACACCCCACCTGCTTAGAGTACCACCAGTAAATCGATTGCAACCCTCATAACTTAATTATATTAACTCTGAACAATGAGCTCCTCAGGAAACATTCTATATCTAACAAGAACACCCAGAATAGCCAGGAAATTAGTATTCAGAAGCCCAGAATAAATGCTGGCCTGCCTCTCTAAACCACTAGTAGCAGAGTCACTTTCTTACTACTTCTGTGACCTTTTGTGGGCTGGCCCTCTGCCCACATCAGGAGTTGTCAAACTGTAGTCTATAGGCCCAACCCAGATCATCACCTGTTTCTGTAAATAATGGAAATGGAAAAAGAAGGACCAGTGGGCAAGATATGCATAGGACATCTTTCTTTAGCCTTCTTTCATGGGGAACATGAATCTCAAAATAATGGAAATGAGAAGAATAATCAGTGGGAAGGATAGAGTCTCCCTATCAACCTTTGAACCCATAATCTCCTCACTCAGGGATTGCAATACCTGTATATATGATTTGTGTTTTTTCCTTGAAGACCTTTGTATGCCTAAGGTACATTGTCCTCTGAGCAAATAGCCTTAGTTCAATTGGCAGCTTGAGGTTTGTTGTGGTTGGGCCTTTCCCACTGTTTCTCAAGCCTGATTAAAAGACACCAAACTTGACCTTACCACAGCAGTGTACCTTGAAGGTGAAGAAGGAATGAAGGCTGCCTGGAGAAGACAGAAGAAAGGAATTTATCTTCCCAATTCCCTCCTAAATACCCTGTTCTGCCCAGCAAATTTTGTAGGTATCGCCTATTGATGTGGTGGTAAACTTTCTTTCTGGGTGATGGTAAGGAAACCTCAGTTTGTAGCCTTTGCTGCTCTTTGTCTTGTAAATACTTTCACTATGCTGATCACAGGTGGAGTTGGGAAGAGATGCACATCATCAGCTTACTAGTACCAACATGCTTTCTAGTAGACAGCTTTACTTGTCTCAGAATGCTTCTGTTAGGATTCTGTGTGCCAGGTGATGGGAGGTGTGTGTGTATGTGTGTGTGTGTGTGTGTGTGTGTGTGTGTGTGTGTGACTTTATTTTAGGGCAGTGTTTCAGCCCAATTCCAGCACATGCTATTAGTAACAGGGCCATATTTTTGAAGTTGTTAAGAGGTGAAACTTCACTCTTGTTTACATTTAACTTGTACCACTAGGTGGCACTTTAAGGACATTACAGGAAATTGGCTCTACTAGATTTATTTTTTAAAAACTTTTTGTTGAAATCTATGTATATAGAAAAGTACACAAAGTTCAGCTTGTGGAAATTCATTTAGTTGCATATTTGCAAACTATGCAACTAAATGAATTTCCACAAGTTGAATACACATGTAATTTGCACTCAAATCAGGAAACAATACAGTTAGCACATCCATGGGTGCTATTTTCCCATGGCTATCTCCTGTTGTGAGGGTGGACACTATTCTGATTTCTAACAGTACAGATTAGTTTTACCTGTTTTCTACTTTATATAAGTGCAGTCATGCAATACATACTCTTGTGTCTGTCTGCTTTTGCTTAAATGATGTTTATATGATTTATCCATATCACTATATGTAGATCATTGCTGTATAGTATTCCATTATATATGCAAATATATCACTTTTTAAACTATTGGTAGATATTTGGGTAGTTTTCAGATTTTTGCAATGATGTATAGCACTGCTATGAACATTCATGTCCAAACCATTGAATGGATATGTGTTTTCACTTTTCTTGTGTATATACCTTAGAATTTCTAGGTCATAGGATAGGCATATTTTCAGCTTTAATAGATACTGCCAAAGTGTACTTACAGATACCATCCATCAGTAGCAGTCCAATTGCAGTTCCAATCCTCATCAGTGTTGAATTTATTTTATGGCTAGTTCCTACCTTATAAAATGTTATAGAACCATCTCTAGCAAGGTATTTCTAATTAAATTTTTAAAACTATCACCCCCTGATGAACATAGCTTCTTCAGGAAGGGCTATGTCAACCCCAAAGTAGACATTTATCACAGTCTAAGTGTGAACTGTCAGTAGTTGGAAAGGATGTTTAATGGAGTAATAGAACCATCTTTAATGGAGTAATAGAACCAAGAAAGGCATTCAAATGGTGAGTATGGTAAAATATTGGGTGAGGCCAGGACTTTGAGGCCTTTTGAAAATTTTTAATATTTTTGTTATCCTTGTTATCCCATCAGCAGTGGGAGACAAGCAAAGAGGACATCTAAAGGCCTTATCATGATATACTTTTTAATTGGGATAGTGGTGGGTGCCAGTTTGGTTGGGCAATAGGCATGTAAAGGGCATGTTTATTTACCTGATCCATGGGGAACACACATCTCAAGATAATGCTGCCATAGATCACCTTATCTGTGAGGACCACATTGTTGGCTCTGCTGATTGGATTAGAATATAGCTTTAGGTATGTGATGTAGAGAGTGGTCATGATCAAGACATTTGTCATCCATTCCAAAAAAAAGCACCGACAGTCCTTTGGTTATAACAGTATGTCTATTTAATGGATGTTGTCCACAATCAAATGGGTTTTAGGAATTCTTAGGAGAGTCTACCATGTGACCACTAAATTCAGGGACTAATTCAGCATTACAGTTGATGATTGTATACTCCAACCAAAGTTGTCCATGAGCTCCTCTGTTCTCCGTTTTCCTTGGTGTCTCCAATGTTTGATCAGCCTGCCATTGGGTGGGCAGGCACCAAAGATGGTCACTGAAGACTGCCTGAGATGTTTGTGCCTTGAAATTTGAAAGTCTGAAAGGACTTTCTTTTTTTTTTAAGTTCTCACCTCCAATATTGATAGCAGTCATATCTAGTGGCACAGATTTGGATTGTGGCTAGTTTGCTTTGTGTCTTCTAATCTAAACTGGAGCCAGTATTTTCTCAGTCTAGGTCTCCATCTATTTGGAAAGGGAGAAAAAGTCCCTTACATTGAGTTGGCTGTGACTTGTAATAGCAGACATTATGCCTGGGAAACCAATCACACTGTTTATCCTAATTACAGTAGTGGCAGCCATTAATGAACAGTTATTATGTCATTGTGCTTAGCACTCTAGACAACTACCTCACTTAATCTTCACAGTGCTCTGAGTTAGGTGGATTATTCTCATTTTGCAGATGAAGAAATTATGCCTCAGAGAGGTCAAGTATGTGACTAGCCTATATACCAAAAAGGGCAAAGTCTGGATTTGACTTCAAAGCCTTTACCCTATAACTGCTGTGCTCTGGAGCTCCGGTTACCAGGGGATGAATTCTTGACCTCTTTGTTAGTGGAACACAGATCAGTGTTGAATTAATTGCTGGCTTATTCCACATGTCAATTAGACAATGTACTGCTTGTTGGCATTTGGTTTAGACACTGGGAAAATGATAGCAAAGTAAGACACAGACCCTGCCCTCCAGGTGCTTATAGTTCAGCTCCATTTCCTTCACAGGTGGTTTAGGTCATGAATTTTGGCAAACTATTTTTTTTCTCAGAGAACTGAGTTTTTTGGACCATCTTGAGGGTGGTTGTGGAGTTGTATGGTTTGCTGTAGCCAATGTACTGCTGGCTCTTGGTTCTGCATCTTCTCCACCTAGGTTTGATCACATGGCTTTCTGATATGCCCTTGCATATCAGAGATGGGGGTCTGGTGAAAATTAGGCATCAGATGGGATGTTGGAAAGCCCTGAGAGGCTGAAGCAGGATGGTCTGTCTCCCTAGAATTTAGCCATTGCCCTTGGTGGTTCTCAGTCTTGAGATCTGCCTGGATTCTTCTGGGTTAAACAAAGCTTGAATTTCTTTTTGTAATGTCAATAGCATGAATATTGCAAACTTAAAAAAATGTCACAAATTATTCACATCTTGGCACAGTTCTGCAGTTAAGCTATTTTTTTAAAAATGGAATTTGTCTTTTTTGTGACAAATTTGACTTTTTAACAAAATCGTGTTGCTGAGGATTTTTCCACCTGCAAATATTTCATTCCTTCCATCATAAATGAAGGAAGAAACAATTAAGAAGTCTAGTTATAGCCGGGTGTGGTGGCGCGCACTTGTAATCCCAGCATTTGGGAGGCTGAGACCGGAGGATCCGGGTTCGCAGCCATTCTCAGCTACCTAGTGAGGCCCTCCACAACTTAGTGAGACTCGGTTTCAAAATAAAGAATAAAAAATAGGGCTGGGGGTATAGCTCGGAGGTAGAATGCCCCTGAGTTCAATCCCCAGTACCGGAAAAAAAAAAGAAGTCTAGTTATTTATTGTAAGAGCATTTGTGGTCTTGTCCAGACTAGGACCTTGGGGACTTGTTTTTCTCATCTGTTAGATGAAGAATTTAGACCACCAATAGGTCTCAGTTTGTCTGGGCTGGCTACATGAAAATCATCTAGGGAGCTTGTTAAAATACAAGCTTCTAATGTTCCATTCCTAGGAGATTCTGATGAGAGAAGTCTATGGTTGTGTCTAGAAATCTGTATTTTATAAAAACTCCCAAGATAATTCTCTTGCACAAAATATGCTAGCTATATTTGGGGATCACTGGGCTAGAAGGTCTAGAACAAACAGAATTGATTGGGGAAGAATCTTCTATGTTTGAAGATTCAAGGGATCCTTATGTGCCAAGAGTAGGCTTCATATGAATGAACTAACCCAGTTACAATGCAGAGGTAAATTGGAGCCAGATGCTGGAAGGCCTTTAACTGGCTGAGGGATTGTCTTGTGTGCCATAGGCCTTGAGGACAAACTGAAGGGTATTGAGAAAGTTTTAATGAGATGGTGCTTTACAAGATCAGTTCCTCAGTGGCATGCAGGGCAGATCGCAATGGGCAAGAAACTAAAGTCTGTGAACACCTGCTGAAGTTTTTGTCGTGGCCCAGGTGGTGAGTGTGGGGTACATCTGGGCTCAGATATGGGTAGTCGGACCTTCGTAAAGCTAGTCTACCTCAGTGGATCTGCGGTCTGAAGCACTTTTTAAAAGCTGCTTAAAAAATCCATAATTTGTCACCATTCATCTGCCTCAACTACCATCATGAGGCCTGGATTTAATCCTTACTATTTATGTGATAGCAGGTATGGGTGAGTTCCTTAACTTCTCAATCTTTAATTTCTTCTACACTAAGATGGGGACAATAACTACTTCCTAGGATGGTGATGATGAAATGTGATAAATAATCCATGCAAAGCACTTTGAGCAAAGTATGACAGACACATAGTGAGTGTTCAACATGTCACAGTAGCTAAGAATAGTAACAGCAACAATCATAACACAATTAACCTTAATGGAAGGGAGAAGGCTGTAAGAAACATTTGGAAATAGAAATCAGGCACGTTGAGTGCCTGCATAATGGATTTAGTAGAGATGAGGAACTGTTCAGGATAAAATGGAGGAGCAGATGGGATTACCTTGGGAAACAATGGACAGGAAGAGAGAAATGGGGCAGGGGAACAAAGACAGAACCTTGAGAAACCCTATGTTTGAGGGATAAGAGAAATAAAACTAGGAAAGACAGAATAATTCTAAGTAGGAGATTGCAGCTTCTCAGATACCAGGGACAGGGGTTTAAAAAAAGTAGTCAAGGGTACCATGCTGGGCAGTGGGTGAATGAGAAGACTAGAAGAGGCAGCCAGAATCTGATTAATGGGAGAATGTTAGGAGTCAGCCCTTTTCAACAGAGTCAGAGGAAGAACCTCACTCTGCAGGAGGTTAGAGAAGGCAGGATTAGGGCCACAGCGGGCACATCAAGAGTGTTGGTTGTGCTACAGTGCATGATTCTGCAGTGAAGATTGGTTTGTGATTACACGGAAGACTGTCAGTAAAATGTGGAAGCCACGTAATTCATATGTGGGATTTTTCTCAGCATGTTAACATTTTGCATCGTTGGCTAATAGCAACCGAAAGCAAAGTACTCTAATGCAGCCAAAAGTAGAAAGCTTCTGGGGAAACTGGGAGAGACCTGTGATGCCCTATCTCTCTGTGTTCTTCTGCTTGGCTGTTTGACTGCTGTGTTGCCAATCTTTGTGCCTTTTAGTCATTGATTCTATACTCCTCCGCAGCATCCACCCTTCTGAGTACTCTTACCACATGTTTTCTTCCTTTTTAAAGGTAAAGAACCATATTTAATAGAATGTTTTTTCAAAGGAATTTAACCTTTTAAAAAATTGCAGAGTTTTTTCATGATGATTGTTTTTCTTAGTGCTCCAGTTAAAAATCTTTAATTCTTTGTTAACCCTTCCTCCCATCAGCCCTGTTATTTTCAGAGTTTGATTTTGTAAAGTGTTAGTTCTGAAGCAATATGTATGCCAATTACAGAAGAGTTCCCCCTGATTCTTTTCCCCACGAATGCACAATACTGGAAGGAGAGGTGGAACGGAGTAACAGGGCCTGTGGAAGGCTTTCTTCCAGGATTAGTGGACTGCTTGACTGCAGCTTGGTCTGAATCAGTTTTCCCTGAGTGACTGTTTTCTAAGTGCTCCTCGTTATATTATTTAGGTGGCTGTGTTTTAGCATTTAGATCATCTCTCTATCTCTTGCTACAGGCTGAACAAGCGCCTGAGGCTGAGATACTCCCACAGGTGAATCGAGCCCCTTCTCAGGCTGCAGAATGTAGTCCAACAAAGAAGGTAAGGCTGAGCCGGGCATGGTGGCACATGCTTGTAATCCCAGCATTTGGGAGGCTGAGACCGGAGGATCTGGGTTCGAGGCTAGCCTCAGCTACCTAGTGAGGCACTCCACAACTTAGTGAGACCCGGTTTCAAAATAAAGAATAAAAAATAGGTCTCGGGGTAAAGCTCGGAGGTAGAACGCCCCTGAGTTCAATCCCTAGTACCGCAAAAAAAAAAAAAGAAGGTAAGGCTGGCATAAGGATGCTGTGTCAGTGGCCATTATGAAGCCCAGGATTCCTTAAAACATAAGTAAAAATGGGAAAGAAGGAAGGAAATAAGGGAAGGCCACTAGAATTTGATTCCTGTGTCCTTCCAGATGACAAAAAGAGGTAATAGACTGCAAGCATTTAAAAGAAAAAGGAGAAGCAGCCTGGGTGTTGGCACATGCTTGTAAATCCATTACTTGGGAGACTGAGATAGGAGGATCTCAGGTTCTAGGCCAGACTCAGAAACGTAGCAAGACCCTCAGCAACTTAATAAGACTCTATCTCAAAATAAGAAATAAAAATGGCTGGGGCTGTAGCTCATAGGTAGAATGTCCCTGGGTTCAATCCTCAGAACAGAAGAAAGGAAGGGAGGGAGGTAGAGAGGGAGGGAAGAAGGAGGGATGGAGGGAGGGGAAAAGGAAAGGCAAGCAGGCTTGCTAGCTGGCTGCTGGAATCTGATGCCTGTATCCCATAGTTCTTGTTGAACCAGTAATCAGCCACATATTCTTGGGTATGGAATTTGAATAGGGCAGTCTTCTTATCTCAGGGTAGGGCTAGAGGACTGTGGGACACTAGCATGATGAGTGAGGGCAGTATTTAATTTTTAACTTTTTGTTTTGTTTTGTTTTTAATCCACAGGATGCACCATATTCTCAGCCCCCATCAAAGCCTATTCGTAGGAAACTGAGACCTGAAAATCAATCTACTGAAAACCAAGAGTCCTCTACTGCTGTAGCTGGGCAAACTTCTGTAACAACTGTGAAACCCCATCCAACAGTCCAAAAGTAAGTAGAGCAGATACATGAGTAAAGTGAGAAAGTTGTGTGTGTGTGTGTGTGTGTGTGTGTGTGTGTGTGTGTGTGTGTGGTGTATAGACATACATGTAAACATGTCCACATTTATACTCATACCCATGGAAGGGTTTTTATAGTTGTCTTACTCATCTCTCTGATGGGATTAAAGTTTATCAGTCTCATAAACCAAGTCACTTTATAAACTATGGGAATTAACTTGACCTAAAGGGGCAGGCGAGCCCCAGGCTGTGGTAGTTTGATTTGGTTTCCTGCCCTTCCTCTCTCCTTTTCCTTCCTAATGCTGTTTCTTATGCTGGTCCAGATTTTCCTAGGAAGAAGACAGCACTATAAATTTTAGTTCACATTCTTTTCCTGTCTTATCTGTTGTTCCTTCAGAGCAAATGGCTAGCTCCATGACCGTAGACCTAACTTTAGTAGAAATGGTATTTTTTTTTATCCTCATAGAATTCCTGTCGTAGGTCACCGCAGCACTGACTAGGTATAGGAAGATCCTTCAGAGTATCTGTCACACCAGCTGAAACAGATATTGGAGGGAGTATGGAGACACTTGTGCACTTGTGGACATGGTCAGGATCTGAAGCAACAATGCTATGGGTAAACCATCCTCCTCTAGAAAACTGTGCATTTGGGAAAAGTCATCAGCTGCCTCAATTTTCTGTATAACATTGAGTGAGGTATTGAAGCCAGAAACCTTCTGCTGTCACTTAACTTTAAGTGAGCCTGACTGGTCACTAATATAGATGCTCAATACCCATCACGGCGCTTCTGTACGGGCCTTGCAGATCGTAGGAGCTGCAAGGATCCTCTTCCATTTACACTGCTGTGGAAAGAAAAGCAACAGGTTCGGGGAGTGGTGTCAGCCACATGCCTTTGTAGCTAAAGTCCCATTCTGAATCTCTGTGTTCCTCTTCTTCAGATGATTTTTTCTCCCCAAATGGAAGTATATTTTCTCTGCCATTTTCACTGAGAACTTTGACTACATTCTAAGCCTAGAGGATGGATCCCAATCAGAGACCAAGCTGGCCAACTTTCCCCTCATGTTCTACTCCAGCATTTTACTTTGATCTCAACTTCCACTTATTGTCACTCATTCGTGGCCACAGTATCCTTCAAAGTGGAAGGCAGGACATCTGGTGGAGTTCACACAAAGATCTTTTCTTATTCTGTCTTTTAAAAAATTTCAGTTCTATTGAAATAGAATTCATATAGCATACAGTTCATCCTTTTAAATCTAAAATTCAGTAGAATACCAGTGCCCTTTGGTAGTTGCTCCCCATTTGCCCCTCTCTACCCATCCCCTGGCAACCATTAATCTTCTTTTGTCTCTATTCTGTTTTCCAATTTTGTTTAAATAGATTCATGCAACATGTGGTCCTTTGTGTCTGGCTTATTTTACTTATTTTAGTGTTTTCTAGGTTTATCCATGTTACCTCATGAATCAGAAATTATTTTTTATTGCTGAATAATAATCCATCATATAGATATACCACATCCCATTCAACCACTTATCATTGATTGACTATTGAGTTTTCACTTTTTGCCTATTAGGAATAATTCTGCTATACTATTTGTATGCTCATTTGGGACCTACGTTTTCATTTCTCTTGGTTACATACCTAAGTGTAGAATTGCTAGGTTATGTGGTTACTCTGTATTTAATATTTTGAGGAGCTACTAAAATGTTTTTCATAATGGTTGTACCATTTTGCATTCTCATCAATGTATGAGAGTTCTAGTTTTTCTGCTTTTTTATTAACACATCCCCATTTTCTTTATTATAGCCATAATGTATGATGAAGTACCTGTGGTTTTGATTTGTGTTTTCTTTTTTTATTGGTTTCTTGTAGTCCCACATCATAATGTCGTTCAGAGTGATAGTACCATACATGCACACAGCACTTAGTGAGCTTTTCCTCAGCTCCCTCCCCACTCCCCCTTCCCCATACAAGATGTTGAGATTGGCATTGGTATTCTCACATATGTACATAATATTAGTGGAAGTGTTCCCTTCATTAATTCTCCTTCTCCCTTGATTTGCATTTTCTTAATGATTAATAACATTAAACATCTTTTTGTGTACTTAGTAAGAATCCAGCCCCCCCCTTTAGTACTGGGAATTGAACCCAGGGGCATTCTACCTCCGAGCTATACCTCCAGTCCTATTTTTTATTCTTTATTTTTTATTTTTTGTGGTAATGGGGGTTGAACTCAGGGGCATTCTACCTCCGAGCTACACCCCCAGCCCTATTTTGTATTCTTTATTTTGAAACCGAGTCTCACTAAGTTGCAGAGGGCCTCACTAGGTAGCTGAGGCTGGCCACGAACCCGGATCCTCTGGTCTCAGCCTCCCAAATTCTGGGATTACAAGCATGCGCCACCACGCCCGCCTATTCTTTATTTTGAAACAAGATTACACTAAGTTGCAGAGAGCCTCACTAAGTACCTGAGATTGACCACGAACCTGGATCCTCTGGTCTCAGCCTCCCAAGTACTGGGATTTCAAGCTTGTGCCACCATACCCGGCTTTCCAGCCCATTTTTAATTAAGTTGTTGATTTTTTTAAATTTTTTAAATTTGGTGCGCTGTAATTTTATGTCATATTGGGGTACAGAGTGTCAGACAAATACATGCACCCAACTCTTGGTATCCTCCCCACCGGGTCCCTCCCCTGCCTTCCCTCTCCCCATGCATGTCTTTGATATTGGAATGGGTAATTTTGTATACATTCATAGCATTTTTTCAACTGTTATATTCTTTATGATTTCATCTCCCTTAGTCAGTCCTCTGGAGTCTCAACTCATCTCTCTGATGTTGTCCTTATTTCTGAATATCTCACTATCTTCCACATATAAGAGAAAACATACATCTCATTTTTTGAGACTGGCTATCCTCATTTAGTATGATATTTTCGAGTTCCATCCATTTTCCTTTCAAATGGCATGATTTTGTTCTTTATGGCTGAGTAAAATTCCATTGTGTGTATATACCAAAGTTTTGTGATCCATTCACCTGTTGACGGATACCTAGGCTGGTTCCATAATTTGGCTATTGTAAATTATGTTGCTAAGAACATGAGTATACAAGTACGATTTTAATATCCTGATCTTGTTTCCTTTGAGAAGATGCCCAGGAGTGGTATCACTGTGTCATATGGTAGTTCCATTCCCAATCTTCTGAGAAACCACCATACTGATCTCCATAGCGGCTGTAATAGTTTGCATTCCCACCAACAGTGTAATAGGGTTCCTATTTCCCCACAACTTCACCTGCATTTATTATTATTTGTATTCTTGATGATTGCCATTCTAACTGGAGTTAGATAGAATCTCAGTGTAGTTTTAATTTGAATTTCCTTGATTGCTAAAGAGGTTAGATGTTTTTTCCATATATTCGTTGGCCATTTATATTCCTTCTTTTGAAAAGACTGCTCCGTTCAGTTGCCTATTTTTTTTATTGGGTTATTTGTTTTTGTAGTGTTAAGCTTTTAAGCTGTTTGTATATTCTAGATATTAGACCTTTGTCTAATAGATCTTCTCCCATTCTGTAGGCTCTCTCTGTAGATTCTTGATAGTTTTCTTTTCTGCACAGAAGCTTTGATCTATTTATTTTTGAGTTACGAATCTTCTATATACAACTTCTTCTGCATACAACTTTCTTCTCAGATATATGATTTGCAAATATTTTCTCCCATTCTATGTGTTATCTTTTTACTTTCTCAATCATATTGTTTGTAGTGCAGAAGTTTTTTTTTAATTTTATTTTTTTAAATTGGTGCATTGTAATCATACATCTTTGTTAGGTACAAGCTGATAAAGGCATATATGCACTCATTTCTCATTTAACCCTTCCCCTATTCCCGTCCCACTCCCTCGCCCTCCCTCCTTCTCAAGTTCAGTTTAGTGATTGACTTTGATCTGTTCGTGAAAGTACATTGTGCGCATTAGGGTGTCCCCTTTCCCCGCCATCTGACCTTCCGTTAAGTCAAATTCTTTGCTCACCTAAGGTTTTGTAGAGCAGAAATTTAAAATTTTGATAGAGTCCAATTGGTCTATATATATTTTGACTCTTATATTTTGGGTATCATATCTAAGAAACCATTGCCTACTACAAATTCATGAAGATTGGCTCTTATGTTTACTTCTATAAGTTTTACAGTTTTGGGTTTTACATTGATGCCTGTGGTCTATTTTGACTTCATTTTGTGCAAACTCTTGAAGTAAACTCTTGAAGCAATTCTTGAGAGGCAAGTTAAATGCCTTTGCTGAAGCCGGGTGTGGTGGCACACACTTGTAATCCCAGTACTTGGGAAGCTGAGACCGGAGGATCTGGGTTCGCGGCCAGCCTCAGCTACTTAGTGAGACCCTCCACAACTTAGTGAGACTCTGTTTCAAAATAAAGAATAAAAAATAGGGCTGGGGGTGTAGCTAGGAGGTAGGATGCCCCTGGGTTCAGCCCCTAATACCACAAAAAAGAAAAAAAATGCCTTTGCTGAACCTTTGAGAGGTATTCTGGGCCTGATACTGGTGTCAGATTCTATCTTTACATATTTGGAACTCCTTTGGTAGCAAATAATAAAAAGCAAATTAAGATAGAAAAACCATATTCTTTATAAGGATATAGGGATGGTTCATGGAAATCAGTGGCAGAAATGGATTAGTAGAGAGGACTGTAAACCTTTTGGGCTCCTTCTGGTTCTTCTTATTCTCCTAGAGCGTATTTGTCATTTTTCTCTGGGAAAACTTATACCATCTTAAGCTCCAGAGTATATTTTTCATTTTTCTCTGTGAAATTTTCTTCAGCTCCAGAAAGTAATTACATTCTTGCTGTGCAGGTCCAAATTGAACTGAATTCTTAGCTGTTACCCACATCCCTGGAAGAGAGAATTTGGTTAGCTCAGCATGGGCCAGCATCTATTCAAATGTGAAAATGGAGGTGAGGGTCTTATAAAACAAATAAGACTGCCAGAGACCTGTCCCTATAGGGGAGGGGGAGGAGATTGAGAGAGTTGCTAGAGAAGGAGACATTTATAAGCTGGCACAAATAGCATGGTAGTAGTTTAACGGTGGAGGGGCATCTAGTCTTGATCTACAGCTTTTAAAAAACTCTTTATTTTGAAGTAATTATAGATTGACAGGAAGTTACAAAAATAGTACAAACAAGCTAGTATATTTTTCCCCTGGTTTCTTCCGATGATTACATTTTACTTAATTATAGTACAGTATCAGGACCAGAATAGTTCTATGTCATTTTATTACGTCTGCTGATTCTTGCAACTACTACTATAATCAAGATATCGACGTGATACCTACTTTCTTTTACCCACCATTCTTAACCCATGGCAACCACTGATCAGCTCTCCACTTCCATAATTTTGTTATTTTGAGAATGTTACATAAATGGAATCACACAGCACGTGACCTCTTGAGTTTGACTCTTTAAACTCAGCATAGTGCCCTTGATGTCCACCCAGGTGATTATGTATATCAGTCATTATTGCTAACCAGTATTCTATGGCATGGATGTACCACAGTCTGTGTAGTCCATTCATCTGTTGAGGGATATTTTGGTTGTGTCTAATTGTTAGGTTTTATTTTATTTTTAATTGGTGCATTGTAATCATACATCTTTGTTAGGTACAAGCTGGTATAGGTAAAGGCATACATGCACAGTTGTTAGGTTTTATAAATAAATATGCTACAAGCATCTGTATACATGTTCTTATTTGTATATAAGTTTTACTTTCTCTAAGATAAATGTCCAGGTCTGCGATTATTGGGTTGTATGCTAAGTGTATGTTTAGTTTGTAAAGAAATTGCCAAGTTATTTTTTAAAGTGACTGTACCATGTCACATTCTCACCAGCAATGTATGAGAGATTTAGTTTTTCTGTATCTTTGCCAGCATTTGGCATTGTCATTTTAAAATTTTAGCTGTTCAAATAGGTGCTAGTACTATCTCATTAAGCTCTTAATTTGCATCTCCCTGAAGGCTAGCGATAAACCTCTTTTATTGTATATATTTGCCATCATATATCCTCTTCAACAACAAGTCTCTTCCTATCCCTTGCTGGTTTTATAATATAATTTGTTTGAACTTTGAGAGTTCTTTCTACATTCAGAATACAAATTCATTGTTAGATATGTTGTTTTCACATATTTCCTCCCTCACTTTTTATCCTCTTAACAGGGTATTTTGCAGAGCAAAAGTTTCTATAACTTTCACAGAATCCAATGTATTGATTTCTTTTTCTTTTGTGGATTGTGCTTTGTTGTCACATCTAAAAACTCTTCACCTAGTTCCAAAGATTTTCTCTTATGTTTTCTTCTAAAAGTGTTAAAATCTTATACTTTATATTAAAGTCCATAATCCATTTGGTTAATTTCTATATAAGGTGGAGGCTTAGGGCAAGGTTAATTTTTTTTAATCTATGGATATTCACTTGCCTCAGAACCATTTGTTGAAAAGGCTGTTCTTTCCCCATGGACTTGTTTTCAAAAGTAATTTGGTTGTACTTGCACATGTCTATTTCCGGATTCACTGTTTTGCTTCATTGAACAATATATTTCTCCTCCACCAGTACCATACACAGTCTTTTTTCTATTTTGGTGCTGGGAATCGAACCCAGTGCCTCATGAATGTGAAGCAAGTGCTCTACCATTAGCTACATCTCCAGTTGTTGGAGAACTGTCTTCATTACATGACTACTTGATGCTATAGGTATATAACATGTCATATTTCTCCCACTTTGAAACTCTCTTTCAAAATTGTTTTAGTTATTATAACTACTTTGACTTTCCATATCAATTTTTGAATAATTTTATCTTGAACTACAAAAAAAACTTGTTGGGATTTTGATAGGAATTAGTCAACTTGTATATCTGCTTCTATTTTATGGGTGAGATTGTGTAGAAATTGGTATTATTTATTTTTAGAAATTTTGGAACAATCTTCCAGTGAAACTCTCTGGGCCCAGAAATATATTTTGGGGACTTTTTTTTTCTTATGGTACTGGGGGTTGAACCCAGGGGCATTCTACCTCTGAGCTACACATCCAGTCCTATTTTTTATTCTTTATTTTGAAACAGGGTCTCACTAAGTTTCAGAGAGCCTCACTAATAGCTGAGGCTGGCCACGAACCCGGATCCTCTAGTCTCAGCCTCCCAAGTACTGGTATTACAAGTATGCACCACCACGCCTGGCTGGGGAAGTTTTAAAAATGCAAATTTTAATGAAATTTGAAAATTTCATACAATTTATCAAAATCAATATGAAATATTTAGTGGGTTGTGATAGTTTGTACTTTTGAAGGTATTGGTCCATTTTACCTAAGTTTTTAAATTTTACAGATTTTAAGAGGAAAAGGGAAAGTTTTATTATGTTTATATTTTTGTTCTTTATCCCTGCCTCATGTTCAAGATTACTGTAGCACTTCTTTTTTTGTTTCAGGAATTCCTTTTAATCTCATACTTTTAGGGTGTAGATCTACTGGTATATTCCCATAGCTTTTCTTTGTATAAAAACCCCTTGGTTTTCCTTTAATTCCTAAAAAAATTTTTTATTTGACATAAAATTCTAGGCTGATAATTCTTTCCTTTTAATGTGAGAAGTGTGCCACTTCCTTTTGGCCACCATGGTTTCGAATTAGAAATCTGCTGTCATTTGAATCATTACTTCCTATAGGTAAGATGTCATTTTTCAGTGCTTTAAAGAATTTTTTCTTTCTCTTAACTCTCAAAAATTTGGTTATAATTTAGTGTTTTTCGGGTTGTCTCTGTCTCTTCAGTCTATATGTTTATGCATTTTGTCAAATTTGAGAATTTTTCAGCTATTAGTTCTTCCTTATGCATTTTCAGCTCTCCCCTTTTCTTCATCTTCTGAACTCCAATGAGACAAATACTAGATTGTATGCTCCTATAAGTCCTTGAGGCTCTGTTGAGTTTTATTTGTAGCCTATTTTCTCTTTTTTGTAAAGATGGCTTCTGCCTCTGCTCTCCACTCATCAGCTCAGGAGCACGGAGCTCTTTTCAAACATCTGCCTCTGATTTGCCTAAGTTCAGAAAGTCTTTCTTTGGCTAAGCTCAGACTGCCTTTCTTTTCTTGCCAAGATGCAGTATTCCCACTGGTTCAATTCCGAGTCATGGAGCAATTGGAAACTGCTGCCTTACTCTCTTCCACCATTTTAAATCCTGCTCCAGTCTGCAGGATTTCAGTTATCATATTTTTTAGTTCCAAGTATTTTCACTTGGTTCTTCTTTGTCTTTTCTTTTTCTGCTGAAATTTTATATTTTTATTTGTTTTAGATGTACTTGTAATTGTCCATTGAAGAAGTTTTATAATGGTTAATTAAAATCCTACTTTATCATCTAGGTGTTGGTATCCATTGATTATCTCTTCTCGTTTATGTTGAAATTTCCTGGTTCTTCATTTGATGAATGAGTTTTTATTATATCTTAGACATGTTGGATATTATGTTACGAAACTCTGGATCTTATTTAAATATTCTGTTTAAAAATGCTTCTTCTGACACTATACCAGTGAGGGAGGCGGGTTGCCATCTTGTTTCTCCCAGATGGAGATGGAGATGGAAGTCTGCTTGCCTCCATTTACACCCTTGGGGCTGCATTGTTACTGCTGGATGGAGGTGGTACTTCAGGCTTCCCACTATACCTCCACTGACACCACCTTAGCTGGGAAGGGGAGCGGTGTTTGGTTACTGCTCCTCATGTGGCCTCTACAGTGAGAAGAGGCCACTTTTCCACTGGAAGGTACTGAAGGTCCTGGCTTCCTACTTGAAATTCTCTGATGCTACCTTGGTGGGAAGGGGACAGCTCATTAGGAATACCCAGTGGAGGAAGTCTATTTCCACTTGGCCTTGGCTAATGAAGATGGGATTATGGGGGTCATTCTTTTTTGTGGTGTTTAGTTATAGTAGGATAGTTATTGTATAGAATTTTCCTGTATTGCTTAGCTATCCCTTTCCAGTTCCTTTGGCTAGCAAAAGGTCTTTTAAATGCCATTAGTGCTTACACAAAAGGGGCATTCCAGTGAATGAGATTTGTCAGAAGATATGCTTACTAAAAGCAGGGGTTTTTTGGAGTGGGGAGGTTGTTTTTTTGTTTTTGTTTTTTTTTTGTCTGCCTCCACTGGCATTTGTGGATTGCTGACTTCTCCAGTATCCAACCTGGGATATATAAAGCAAAAGAAAACTCAGGAAATTCACTATCATGTGTTTCCCTGGGTAGTGAGTTCTTCTGCTGGTTTCTTTACTTCATCTTTCAGAGATATTTTGTGTTTATTTTATATACTATGTCTAGAGTTTTATCTGTACTTAGTGGGAAGAATAGAGATAAATATGTCTACTCCATCTAGTTCTGAAACCAGAAAGCCAATCTATATTTTATAAAAGCAGACTTTGAAGCTTCTTCCCTGCCTCTATATGGATGAAAAATTAATCTTTAACTCTGAATGTACTGGGGAAGAGATTTTGCCTTCTACAATTTAAAAGAGTGGCTAGCATACTGTATCATAGATGGGCAAACTTATTGTTTTACTCTTTCATTTTCAGAAAAAAAATTTACTCACTGACTTCCTAGGTGTTTCTACCACCCCCTTATTTTTACTCAAAATTCTCAATTACACCCAAGGCTACTATCACTGCCCTGATCATTCCACTGCTCCCCCTGGGGGCAGTATTACTGAATTTAGGCATCTATGTTGTATATCCTTAGTAAATATTAATTATATCTGTTAAGTGGTGTTAGAGCATTCTAGTTCAGTTGCTTAGGCCTAGAAACCCACCTCCCAGTAATTTCAAGTATGATTGTTTTTCTAGGGGAACATAAATCACCCCTTTGCTCTAAAATTTTACCATTTCTTGCTATGGGATAAAAGGTTGTAGGTTATCCCTGTGATGACCATGCTGATGTATCAGCCAAATCAGGTGCAGTTTTGAGAGGTAAAGAGGGCACTAAGAAGATTTATGTCCAAACAGTGTAAGCAAAGACTGTAAAGGGCAAAGCAAAACACATGGTCACCCTAGTTACACTTGTTCTGTGTATTTACTATTGAGTTAATTCAGGAGTACTGATATCAAAACATTCTATGTTTTCCTCAAGTACCACAGATACAAGCTGGTGCCTGTGCATATATTGATCTTTCCCCACACCCTCTCATTCATGCCCAACAATAAAGAAATGAGGGAGAGGGAAAAGCAGTCTGGGTACATTAATGTAGAAGTTTTGCTAAAGAGAATATTATCGTATTCTTTTCCTTCAGACTTGTCCACAGGGGCCACCTGTAGGTCTTTTAAATGACATTAATGCTGACACAAAAAGGGCATTCCAGTTAATAAGATTTGTCAGAAAAATCCTTATTAAAATGTCTTAGAATAAATGGAACACAAATGTTTGAAAAGGCCCAATTCACAGCTTTTATTCAGGTTATAAAATGGGACTACTTCAGGTGTAAATAATTCATCCCGACAAATTTGTTTCATTTGGTGTGTGTCTGCCTGCCTGCGAATATGAGATTTTATTTTTGGAACCCTGCGATGTTAACCCTTGTTCATTTAGCACCTCTTATGAATCAGAAATCCGATCTGTAAGAGTTCAGACCTCTAAGTCCTTTTTCACTGAAATGTTTGTATTTTTTTTTACAGGCAGTCTTCCAAACAGAAGAAAGCTATTCAAACTGCTATCCGCAAAAATAAAGAGGCAAATGCAGTGCTGGCTCGGTTGAACAGTGAACTCCAACAGCAGCTTAAGGTAAAGAATGCTTCCCAGATTTGTTGTTAAGACTTGCCTTTGTTCACAAACTCCCTTTGGAAGGTGGATAATTATTGTATTTAATCTCCAAGTGTTAATATGTAGGCTGTGTATTGTGTATAAGTTAAAAGAAAGAGAATCTTTTACAAAGTCTGTTTGGGGCATTATTTGTTGTTCAAAGCTTCTGAGTTAGGACTTAATTGTTTAGGTTCTCAATGAAGTGTGCTATATTTGTTTCTTTGCAAGGAAGTGGCCTGGCTACTATGAAAGGGCCACCCTTCCTCTGGTGCCTTGAAAATGGTTCCATCTCACCTTCTCAAGGAAATCTGCCTGATTCTTATCATCTGTTTCTCTTCATCTTTAGTCTCCACTGTGTTAGTTTCCCAGGGATGCCATAACAAAGTGCTACAAATTTAGTGGCTTAAAACAACAGACATTTATTTTCTCATAGCTCGAGAGGCTAAGAGTCTGAAGCCAAGGTGTCATGCTCCCTTTGAAGGCTCTAGGGGAGAATCCTTCCTTACCTCTTCCCAGCTTCTGGTAGTTTCTGGCAATCTTTGACATTCTTTGTTCTGTAGATACAGCACTCCAATCTCTGCCTTCACTGTCACATGGGATTAATTCTTCTTCTGTCTCTCTGCATCATGTCCAAACTCCTCTTCTTAGTGTATCCTTCTTATAAAAACACTGGCCATTGGATTAGGGCCCATCCTAAGCCAGCATGACCACATTTAAACTTGATTAAATCAGCAAAGATCCAATTTGCAAATAAGGTCACATTTATAGGTACTGGGGGTGAGGACTTGAATATATCTGTTGGTGAAACAAGATTCTCTACTGGATCCTTCCCTGTTCCTGCATATTCTGCTCTAGTGTTGTCCATTGCTCTTGATCAATTACAGCTCCATTCTCTAGTCCCTTCTGCAGCAGTTTCTTAGGATTGTTTTCATTCACTGTCTTTTCTTCCTTAGCAATGGTGTCCCCCCCCCCACTTCAGTGTGCCTTTGCTCTTTTCTGCTCTCACTCCTCTTGTGGCCAAACCCAGTGGGCTACTTTTCGTATTATTTGAATTTTCAGAAGAATCTATATAACTTACCATATCCTCCTCTGAAGTCACTTTTCTAACTGGATTTTGATATGCCATACTTTTCTGGGTTTCTTTCTCCTTCACTGGCGCTTCCTCTAGTGCTGCCGTCTCTTCCTTCCCTGACTTCTCTTTTATACAACTCCCTTGCCAAAATATTTTATTATGAAACATTTTAAATGTATAGGAAAGTTAAAGGACTCATACAGTGAAGACTTACATAGCCACAACTTGGGTTCTATCACTAACATTTGATTCTACTCCACTTGTTTTATTACATATCTATCCATGTATTTATCACCTCTATACATTAGTTGGTTTCAGTTTTGACATATATTCAAATACATTGTAGACATCCGTATACTTTCCCTAAATATTTCAGGATGCATATAATTAGCTAGAGCTCAGTATTTTTATAGTTTTTCCCATTAATATACAATTTAAATACTGTGAATGCACCAATCTTAGGTGAACATTTGAGTTTGTAACAAATGTGTATACTTACATAACTCAAATTCCTATCAAGTTAGAGAACATTGCCATTACCCCAGAAGCTGCATCATATTCCTTCCCTGTCAGTTCCTGCCCCAAGCACATAGATGCAACACTATTCTGAATTTCTCATAATAATAGTTTTGCCTGTTCTATAATTTTGTGTGGATGATATCCTACAACATATACTTTTGGGCAAAGCTTTTTTCACTTTGCATTATGTTCTTGAAATCCACTTCTATTGTGTTATCATTAATTCTTTCTTTTTTTTTGTGGCACTGGGGATTGAACTCAGGGGCATTCTACCTCCGAACTATACCCCAACCCTTTTTTTTATTCTTTATTTTGAAACAGAGTCTCATTAAATTGCAGAGGGCCTCACTAAGTAGCTGAGGCTGGCTGAGAACCTGTGATCCTCCTGTCTCAGCCTCCCAAGTACTGGGATTACAAGCATGCGCCATCACACCCAGCTAATTCTTGTCTACGGTTATACCATCCTGAATGCGCCCGATCTCGTCTAATTCTTTCATTTTTATGGCCAAGTAGTATTCCATTAATTGAATATGCCACAATTAGATTATCATTTCTATTGATGACACTTGAACTGTTTCCACTGTGGGGCAATTTTGGACGAAAGTACCTTCTTGAACAAATTTTTGTGTGGAAATATGTTCTCATTTCTCTTGTGTAAATACCTAGGATTAGGATTAGTTGGCACTATGTTAAGTATATGTGATTAGTTTTGTTAGAAACTGCTAGACCTTTTCCAACATGGTTGTAGCATTTTATACTCCCACCACTAATGTATAAGAGTTCCAGTTGTTCCACATCTTCACCACCATTTGGTGTTATTCTTTTAATTTTAACCAGCGTTATGGTGATGTAGTTTTATCATCATCTCCTTGATGACTAATCATGTTGATCAGTTTTCTATGTGATTTCATGTATTTTATGAAGTATCTTTTCATGTGCACTTCGGCTGGTTTTTGAATTGAGTTTTAGCCTTTGTTTTGATGTGTTGTAGGTAGAAGCGTTTTATATATCATGGTTACCAGTCATTTGTCAGATAAGTTTTGTGAATGTTTTCTACCAGTCTTTGTTTTGCCTATTCATTTTCTTAAGTAGCTTTTCATAAGCAGAAGCTTTAAATTTGATAAAGTCTAAATTCATCATTTTTCTTTTATAGTTATTACTTTCTTCCTGTATAAGGAAACTGCCAATCTCTAAATTATGAGAATATTCTCCTGTTTTCTTCTAACAACTCTATTATTTTACCTTTGACATTTAGGATTATGATCCATCTTGAATTGTTTCATGTATGATGTGAGATTAGGGCTAAGGTTTATTTTTTCCCATTTGATTAACTCAGTACCATTTGTTGAAAAGACTTTCCTTTCCTCTTTGCATTACTTTGGTGCCTTTGTCAAAAATCTAATGCCTTTATATGTGTAGGTTTCTTTATAAGTTCTTACTCTGTTCCATTTACCTATTTGTTGATCCCAAACAGTCTTGATTACTGTTGCTTTACACTAAGTCATAAAATTGGTTAATACAGATTTTCAACCTCTTCTTTTCAAGATTTCATGGCATATTCTAAACCCTTAGTTTCATATGAATTTTAGAATTGATGTGTCAATTTTTACAAAATCAAAACTGATGGGATTATGATTAAATATGCATTGAATCTATAGATCAATTTAGGGAGAATTGACCATCTAAATAATGTTGAGTTTGCTAATCTGCAAGCAGAATAATCTCTATAATTATTTAGGTCTTCTAAAGTCTTCTGAGGGGTTCTGAGTTTTGAGTATGTGTCTTACTACCTTTTTCAAATTCAATCCCAAATTTTTGTGACACCATTGAATTGTTTTTATTTATTTGTTTATCTTTTTACTTCTCCTCTTCCCCATATGTGATATTGAGATTGGCATTGGTATTGTCAAATATGTATATAATGTCAGCGGGAGTTCTTCCTTCATTAATTCTCTCTCCAATTGTATTTAAAATTTCATTTTCTAGTTGAGTTTATGAAAGTCACAGAATATAAGATCAACACACACACACATACACGTACACACCAGTCATATTTCTGTATACAAACCATGAACAATTTATAATGGAAATTTTAAAAAATATCATTTCATAATAGTTTGCCTCTTCCCCCGAATGAAATACCTTGGTATAAATTTATCAAGTCACACACAGGAATTGTATACTGAAAACCACAATATGCTACTAAAGGAAATATAACAAGACCTAAATAAATGTAGTGACATTGTGGACTTGGAAGATTCAACATAGTAGAGATATGATTTCTGTGCCAAGTGATCTTCAGAATCATTGCCTTAACAACTAAGATCCAAGCAGGGATTTTGTGAGTATAAACAAGTTAGCCCAAACATTTATATGCAAAGACCAAGGAACTAGAATTACTATAACAGATTTGTAAAGGAAGAACAAAATTGGAGGAATCACTTAACCTCAAGCTTCAATGAGCAAGACAGTATGGTGGAAGGATTAGTTTCCTTAATAAAGGGCCCTGATGCAGCCAAAATTTTTACTGAATGCATACTTGGGAAAGATGTACTTAGCAGGTTGTGTGTGGTGGCATACACCTGTAATCCTAGTACTTGGGCAGCTGAGACAAGAGGATCGCAGGTTCAAGGCTAGCCTCAGCAATATAGTGAGACTCTCGGCAACCTACTGAGACCCTATTTCAAAATAAAAATAAAATAGGGCTGGGGGTGTAGATTAGAGATAGAATGCCCCTGGATTCAATCCCCAGTCCCCCTCCCCCATACACAGATGTACTTAGCACCTGGAAGAATCCCCACCTGCCCTGAGCCCAGGATTTGCTAAGTCATTTACCATTCATTAGTTTGCCTTGCAGCTTGTATATTTTATTGTTATCATTTCTTCCCTTTTGTTTTTATTTCTTGTGTGTCTATGAGTTTGCAAAGTTCTTGTACTGCTTTAGTGGAGTTCCAGGAGGGAGTAAGTATAGACCTATAGAAAGCTTCCCTCTTTACCCCAAACCTCTATAGTATTTGCTAACTGATGTTATATAGTCTCTTGGCTTGGAAGACCATCTATACTTTGGTCAAACCTCAATTTCTATCTTAAGCCTGTTTCTCTTCCTTCTGGGCTCTAAACATGCACTGTAATTTCTTACTCAACTTTTTTTTCTTTAGATATCTAATGTAAATCTAAGATACTCAATTTACAAGTCTCTCCCTGAATTGCCCATTTGTTTTCTAATCTTCTTGTTCTCATTTAATACCATTACCAGCCATCTGCTTTCTTAAACCTAAAATCTCAGGAGTCATCCTTAACATTTCCTTCTCTCCGGCTACAGCTTCATCAGCAAGTCCTGCCATTCATAGACTCAAGGTATATCCAGAATTCACCTACTTTTCTTCATTTCTAGGGCCACTACCCTGATTGAAACTATTTACATTTTCTACCTGGGTCTATGTAGTAACCTTCCAGTTGTTCCCCATCTTCCACTCTTGCCCTGTTATAGTACATTTTCTACACAGTAGCTAGAGTGAGAATTTTGATTAGAAGCCCTCAAAGCCATTCCTCCACACTTTGAATATGGTCCACATTCCTTCTGTCCACTGGCTCTCCAGGATATGGCTACTGCCTATGTCTCTGCCTTCATCTCTTGCCAGTATCTTCCTTTGCTCCCTCTGCTGTGGTCTCATGGGCCATTTTGTTGGTCAGACTCACCAAACTCATTCCCTCCCTCAGGACCTTAACAGTTGCCAGTTATTCTTCCTGTACATCCTTCCCCCATATCTTTATGTGGCTCACTCCTCACTTCCTTTTAGTCTCTGCTCAAATAGCATCACGTCTGAGAAGCCTGCCTTTGCCACCATCTCTACTTCCTCTTAGATTCCCCTCTGTTACTCTCTATTACAGCATCTTATTTATTCCCCCCTGGAAGTATCTCATTCATTCATTTTCTTGTCTTTCTTTAGCCATTTGAATATAGGCCCTTTAAGGGCATTGGTCTTCTCTGTATTATTCTTTGCTGGTATCATAATGTCTAGAGCAGTATCTGGCCTGTAGTAGATAAAAGAGTATTGGTTGGGTAGATAAGAGAGTGGATGAATAAATACTTTTCAAGCTCTGTACTGACTACTAGTGTGCTGACTGTTCTGAAACATCTCAGAATTGAGTCTTTATACAGAATTCTTTCCTATCTTGACTAATTTTACTTAAGAATGCCTTTAGCCAGGCATGGTGGCACACACCTGTAATCTCAGTACTTGAGAGGCTGAGATAGGAGGATCATAGGTTGGAGGCCAGCCTTAGCAACTTAGCAAGACTCTGTTTTGAAACAAAAAGTAAAAAAGGGGTGGGGATGTATCTCAGAAGGGGAACACCCCTGGGTTCGATTCTCCAGTAGCCCCCCCTCCCCCCCAAAAAAAGAATGTATGTGTTCCCATTCTCTATGAAAAAAAATAGTTCTAGGTTTGAGAGTTTGATTTCTCAAATAGCAGATTGCTGATTCTTTCTTCTGCCTTTCACCCAGAGGTCACATGTTAAGCCATATTTTGTGCAGGAGCGAACCTGGATAAGACTTTGGTGGAGGGACAGCCAGTGTACCTTTTCATTCTTTGGGCCTCACTGAGTGAGGTGCTAGATTAGAAGCCAGAGATTGCAGCTAGAAATTTAGTCCCTGTAGCCCACCTCTTAGTATTGGGAGTCTGCTTTTGCTTTGTGGTCTTTCTCAATCAATCCTTTAGTTTTAGTTCTTTTGTAGTTGTTGTTTTTTGTTTGTTTGGTTTTGGGTTTTTTGCAGAACTGAGATTGAATCCAGGGGCATTCTACCTCTGAACCCCACCCCTAGCCTTATTTTTTATTTTGAAACAGGGTCTCAGTAAGTTGTGAAGGACCTCACTAAGTAGCTGAGGCTGGCTATGAACCTGTGATTCTTCTGTCTCAGCCTCCCAAGTACTGGAATTACAAGTGTGAGCCGTCACAGCCGCTCCTTTAGTTTTTAATATCATTCTCTGCCCACTGCCAATCCTGCTAAAATAAGCTGAGACTAAAGTGAGGTGGTGAAGAAGGGCTAGTCTGCTTCATTTCATCACCTTCAGAAAGGAGTTGGGAGATTCTACATTTTGAACCCCTAGCCCCTTTGTCTGATCACCAGCTTTCAATCTGACACCTTTCAGTCGGCCTATTTTTAAGGTAGACAACACATGTATGTTTGTGGGTCCAGTTACAAATTTCCCTTGCATTTTGATGAAGTAGAGATAAACCAAGGAAATGACCCCTTTGCTTTTTTTTGTTTTTCTTCTCCCTGTCCTGTACAATTTAGGAGGTTCATCAAGAACGAATTGCATTGGAAAACCAATTGGAACAACTTCGTCCAGTCACTGTGTTGTGACCCCCAAGGTTCAAGCGACAATGGGTAACCTTGTCGGCCACGATCATTCTTTTGAATGTTTGAGCCCAACTAATTGTCATAAATGTCTGTGTCGAAAGCTGTGAGCAGCAAAATATACTCCATTGTGACCTTTCCTCTTGCACTTCACTTGTATATTTACTGGGGTGGAAAAAACACTTCAACTGATTATCACACTTGAAATTGTAATTATCAGTGGAATTTCTCTCCCATTCTTAAGTACTTTCTCAATATATTAGATGCTGCTCATCCCCAAAACTCGATCCTCTAGCAAATAATTTAGAGCATTATTTATTTAAAGAATTTATGATTTATATAAAACACTATAACCAAGTACCTTCAGGATGCTTGTTTTATTTTTGTATGTATATCACATGCACTAGGTTGGTTTCCTGCATAATTGGGATTCCAACTGGATAATCCTTGGCATGATGATAATAAAAACAAAAGCAAAAATAAAACAAAAGCATCAGATTTAGACTGGCGCTGTGCCCTCCACCACTATATGCCAAAAATTGCTTCTCTAGTGCCATTTCAATGTTATATCTAGGTATAAATAATACATGACTATTGTTTTCTACTGAATGTCAAAGACTTATTGGATCTTTACAACTCTGTGAAGTGGGGATTTTGGCAATGAGCTATTTAACTTGGCCAATCTAGGCCATCAACTCAGATAACTTAGCCTTTCATGTAAATTCTGGGCAAGACAATCTCCCCTAACTGCCTCGCCCAATCAAGTTAAATAAATAGTTGCCAGATCTCTACTTTTATCCTGCATGGGATAACATATCTGTAAATGCATGAGTTTGGAAACCACCCATCAAATATGAAAAGCTGGATTGATAAACATTTGTTGTTTAAACCCAGGTATCCAGACTGGGGAGGAAGGGGAAATGGTTACCAACAATCCAACAGTCTTGTAGTTATTTTTGTCTTTATTTTAATCTGGATTGTGAATATGTTGAGCATGAAGAAATAACAAAAGAAAGTAGTTATCACACTGGATATATGACTATTTTTTTTCTGTGAAGTGTACCCTTGGAAAGTAGTTGGTTTATATCCAGTTCAGAGGAGCTCAGCTAACTCCAGGGTAGATGGTGTAGGTAACTAACAAACTCAAGTTACAGAAGCCAGTATCCTATAGAAATTTAGGTAGCTGCTGCTTCTGAAAGGACAAATGAAAAGTGGGAAGCCACTGACCCCATAGGGTCACTGGGTCACTGACTCTCACAGGGCATGCCAACTTTAACATCACTCTGAGAGACTTACAACAAGATGTCCTGTCTCTTGAGCATTGTATGATTTAACCATTTTTATATAGTGGGTTGGGGTGTGCCTGGGGTCATTTTTGAAATGGTTTTGGAAAGGTTTGCCATATTAGGATTAAACTGTTGATTTCAATAGAGCTGAGAGCTTTTAGAAAAAGTAAGCATTTATTTAATGCTTCCTCCTTCTATTGGCAAGTTTTATAATAGCTTAACAGCAAAAGAGAAAGGCTCAAAATAAATGATGTTTTTCCAAAGAAAGCAAATTGTTGAATCTATTCCATGCATATTTAAGGATTTTGAATTGATTTGATTTTGAAAGTCGTGAAATTATTTATCTATTTCCTTTCCCCCATTTGGCTGCCTTTTTTGTTCTTGTGGGGAAGGGTTGTAAGTGTGCTTAAAACCCTTCCTAAGGTTATGAATGGGTCAGTGCAAATTTTTAGGTAACTTCTTTTCTCATGTGGTGAGATCTGGGGCTGCAACAAATTTTATCAACAGTGTTCTTTCTGCAGATGTTTCATAGCATGGTTGGCTTTGAGTCCATTCAATCCAGAAAAACCCAGCATATGCACTTTATCTCATAATCTTCTAGTACATATGCATGCACTTGGGATAGAACTTAATATCCACCAACCAGACATATAAATGAAAGAATGTTAATCTATACTATGCATTTAAAAAATATTGACATGCTATTTCCTCCCATGAAGTCAATGACAAAGTGAGCCAAACTAGGAGGTTGGGGTTTTGTTTTGTTGGCTTGGTTTTCATTAAAGGAAAAAATCTTGCATTGGACAATCAAAGCCCTCCAAGTTTCATAGTCTCATATGTGTGTGTGTATATATATATATGGTGCTGGAGGATCAAACCCCAGGCCTCATGTGTGCTAGGCAAGTGCTCTACCACTGAGCCACATCCCCAGCCCATCACCAATATTTAAAGATAGGCACTGCATTAAAGCACACACTAATACTATCAATACCCAGCCTTCTTAGCTGTACTTAATTTTGACCAGAGTTTATCAGTTGCTTAGAAGTGGATTTTTAAAAAGGATTAAATATTTGTGTGTGTATATACATATATACATATACTCATTACTATTGTTACCTAACTAGTGCTCAGCCTCTATCTTTTTTCTTAAGATGTGCACTTTTAATTCACAGTTACAGTGCTTGATGATGTTCCTGTGAGCCATTAATGTAATTTATAGCAAGGCTGACTTATTGAAATAACCATTATATCTCTTCTATACAATTGCTCCAAAATTAGAGTTGCTTGTTGAGCAGAACTCCACAAACAGGAGGTTAATGTCACCCCTATTTATGAGGGTTTACTTGCCTTGTTGTTCAGTGGCCCTCCCCTATATGGATCCTCCAGTCCCACAGATAAAAGCGCAGTAGGAGCTGGTAATGGGCTTATTAGGTCCCCCAGCATCTCTTGTATGTGGGATATTGCTTTTGCCACCTCTCTACCTGGCAGACCTGAAACAAAACCAAATGATATATATCTAGAATGGATGTGTATGTTGTAATCAAGGCAGATATTTAAATGCCTTTGTTGGAAGCATCTAACTTCTTTACAAATATTAAACAAGTGTTGGACCTCTTTAGAAGAGGAGTCAGTTTAGCTGGAAGCTGTGGCCATCTTCTTGTCACTGGAGAATAGGATGTCAGCCCTGGACAGGTCTGGTGCTTATCTTCATCAGTTTGCATGTGGGAAAACCAAAGCCCCAAGAATCAGCATTTCCTGGCCCAGGATTCCACAGAAAGAGGTAGTTAGTTGTAGAGTCAGGAAGCCAGCCTGATTTTATGCATTCCAAATGACATCCTCTGTCCTCTAGCAATACTAAGAAGAAATTAGAAGGGTTTTTTTCTGTTTGCCATGTTGGATTTTATTGACTCAATTAATTAGTCTTTAATATGAAAATACATTTTCAGGAGATTTAGATCTAGAAATTTGTCTCACATTGAAAAATCAAATGTAGAGGAAAAGGATATTATGGAACTATCTGTTCTTCTGAACACCTCACCTTTCATGATGCAATGAGTTACTCTGAATTTCTTGGCAGAACCGTGTCTCAAAATAAAATTTTAAAAGGGACTGGGGGTGCAACTTGAAGGTAGAATGCCCCCAGGTTCAATCCCCAATAACAAACACACATACACACACACACACACACACACACACACACACACACACAGGAATTTGAGAACTACAGTAAGGAAATGTTCATGTACCAGTTCCATCCTAAAACACTCTGTTGGATAATAGGAGTAGATCCTAATACTCCTTCGGGGAGCCCTGCTCTGAAACTGAGTGCAGTAACACCATTGTACCCAGCTTGCATCAACTAACTTGTGTTATTTTTGTTTTAAGCCAACTTGTGTGACAGCTTCAACTGCATCTTTCTTGGGAACCAGATATACTCTCTCGTTTAGCACTGCCGTTCCTTTTGTCTTCAGCACAAATACGATATTTAAATGAGCCAGAGGCAACAAGAGCCATTTTAATCTTCATACCTATTGGCCAAGAGAGAGATTGAGCTGACAGTCTATTTTAACCTTGAAAGTAAAAAATGTATATTTTTTCACTACAGGTACATTAAACAGTAAAATGTGTAACAGCAAACTATATATTTGATGCCTTTTGTCTTTTCATGATAATGTGCTAGATAACAAGTCGTGTTAATATTTTACTCAGCCACAGCTTCATTCATTTGCTAAGCATTGGGAATATTATATGTATAACCTTTCACATAAATAAATACCTGAGTGTGTCCTATATTTGGATTGTGACTTGTAGACTCAAGCTAACTTTACTGCCTCTTTTTCACATTTGTTGAAATATCTGTAAAGAACATAATAAGTTAAGGATATCCAACTTTGGAAATTGTACATGATGTGAAACTGGGGTGCTATGTTAAAAATAAATGTATGATTACTAAATGTCTTTTATGGAGTCTTGGTGTCAGTATTTTGTGGTTCCTATTTGGTCTCATGTGCTCTTAATATAGGGGATGTGAAAAGGAGTTGGGGGTCTTCCCAATGAAATTGAAGTCTGAGATTTGGTTATTTTCGCCTCTTGGTGATTTGAAGTAGGTCTATTAGTGTCTGTGCATAGTAACCACTTGGCAGTCATGGGATATCATGGCTAACTCAGAGTACGTTTTATTTTATTTTTATTAATTTAATTTTATATTTAATTTTTATTTTATGGTACTGGGGATCGAACCTAGGGGCATTCTACCTCCGAACTATATCCCCAGTCCTATTTTTTATTTTTAAAAATATTTATTTATTTATTTATTTATTTATTTATTTATTTATTTATTTATTTATTTATTTATTTATTTGTGGTACTGAGGATTGAACTCGGGCATTCTACCTTCAAGCTATATCCCCAGCCCTATTTTTTTTTCTTTATTTTGAAACCGGGTCTCACTAAGTTGCGGAGGGCCTCACTAAGCAGCTGAGGCTGGCCATGAACCTGGATCCTCCAGTCTCAGCCTCCCAAATGCTGGGATTACAAGAGTGCGCCACCAAGGAGAGACCCTCGATAAGCAACGAAGTTGATTTAATTGTAGTGGACGCAGGGGGCAGAGGGACGCTGTAAAGCACATGATGTAATTACACAATCATATCAAGGTCACTCACCGAAGTGAACCTGAGGGGGAGGGAAGGGGAGGGGATTGGGGTGGGAATTGGGGAAAGGGTCAAATGAGAACTGTGTGCAAATATATTGTCAACAACTCGTACTTAACAAAGATGTATGCTATATTGCACGAATTACTACAATAAAAAAATTAAAAAAAAAAAAAACAAGAGTGCGCCACCACACCTGGCTGGATATTTTTTATTTTTGAAACAGGGTCTCACTAAGTTGCGGAGGGCCTCACTAAGTAGCTCAGGCTGGCATGAACCTGCGATCCTCCTTGTCTCAGACTCCTAAGTACTGGGATTACAAATGTGTGCCACCATGCCTGACTCAGAGTACATTTTAAATGTCTATTGAATTGAAAACTTGGCTTAATATGGGGCCAGGTTATTTGCTTAATCTTTTCAGTATCCGTTTTGTTCAAGAATGTTCCCATTATGGTATCCTTAGGTGGAATGGAGGTGATAGGGAAGGATCAGGAAGAGTTGACTCAAAATCCTGACCAAGTAGTCTTGTGCTTCTCTTGCAGTTTCTGAGCTTTACAATTTGAATAATTTTAGGAGATACCAATCTGTTGTTATTTTTCTGCTGGGTCACAGTGTCCATCTATGTGTTTGTTCTATTCCCTGACCTTTCTACCATGGATATTCTCGATGTCCCTACCATGTAACCAAGTACTATGTTAAGAGCTGGAGATGAGACTGAGAAGACAGAACCCTTTCTCCCAAGGACCTCACAGCCCAGTGGGGCAGAGGACTACAGATGAGTCACAGTGCAGAGTGGGATAGGAACTACGATGTATTAGGATAGGCTGACTGCTGTAACAACCCCAAGAGTTTTCAGTGAATCTCACTGATCTCACCAACCAGGGTAGTTGTTCATAGCTGGGTATTCAAGGATTTAGACTCTTTCCTTGTGTGGCTTCATCATCCTCTGGGCTTGGGAATTCTCTCTTTTTAGCCAGTGGGTGGAGAAAAGAGAGACTTCTATGCATATTTAATTTCCTGGAACTCAGCCATAAGAGAGTGGTTAACCATAAGGGACACTAGAAAATGCAATCTAGCTGTGAGCTCAGGAGGAAAATGTATTGGTGACTACCACAATATCTGCCACAAAATGCAAGGCCAGTTTGCTCTGAGAATACACAGCAGGGCATCTACCCTAGATTGTGGGGGGTCCAGGAAGTCTTCGTGGAAGAATGTTAAAGAGGGATATGCAGTAGCTAGGAAGAAGAGGGTATTATAGGTAGAGGGAGTTGCACATGCTAAGGCAAGACCGGTAAGAGCATGTTGTATTCTGGGAAACCCAGGGAGATTCTAGATGGAATGGAGGGACATGGAGTGTGGAGGAGAGGAGGTGGGCACGAGGCCAGATGGGAAGGCCTTGCATGAGAAGGCATAGACCACCCTGTGATTAAAGCTACTTTCAAAATGCAAGAAGAAATGCATGTAATTGCTTGCATTGCTAGTATTTAAGGAATGATTTGTGTTCTCCCAATTTTTTTCTACTCCCTAGAAAGGAAATGCTTTACTGGAAAATTATAAACTAGTATTTCTAAGACGAGCCAAACCTGTTAGTTTGATTTGTTATATATATTCTGGTGTGTGTTTGGGCAAAGGACCAAAGCCCAGAACATAAGAGACTAAACTTTTGTAGGCAGGAATCCTATGGGAAGATGTGAGACTTTTTCCATCATTAACTCCTTTTTGGGGGTGGGGTGGGGTGGGGTGGGGAGTGGATATCAGGGATCCTGAGATGATTGAGAGGTGCAGGGCTTTCTTTCTGTCAAGAAGGCTATCAAAGTACAGAAACAAAGAGTGGAAATGGAGCTGAAATAACCAATTCCTTTTTTTTGGTGCTGGGGATTGAACCCAGGGGCATTCTACCTCTGAGCCATACCCCTAGTCCTTTTTATTTTTATTTTGAAACAGGGTGTCCCTAAGTTTCTTAGGCTAGCCTCGAACCTGCAATCTTCTTGTTTCAGCCTCCGAAGTACTGAGATTACAGGCATGTACCATCATTTCCAACTTCCAATTCCTTTTGAACAAGAATACTCACCAGGGGTACTTAATAATTCTGAAAAATCCTCCAGCCTGCAGGAGAAAATACTTTTAAGTGGAACATCTCGGTGTCAGATTCCAACTTTAAAGTCCTGCCTTCTTGCTTTTTAAATCTAAGGTGTTCAGAAAGTGTGAACAATAGTATTTGCAAGCATCTGAATTTTTATTTCAAACCCAGAAAGAAAAAGTCCTTTATCTTTGGGTATTAGATTTTAGCCCTGATATACCTTCCTTTATTTACTCTGAAATTCTCAAGAGATTTGGCAGAAGGAATTGGCACAGAAACTGTATAAAATTTTCAAGAATCACCTGTGAGAATACTCTGGCATCAGCAGCAGCAGGCATAAATGTGTATATTTTTAAATATATATTTAAATATATATTTAAAATATAATATATATTATATAATATATATTATATATAATTAATATGTAATATAATATATATTAATATATAATATATATTTAAATATAAATATATAATATATATTTAAATATATATTTAAAATATAATATATTATATATTAATATATATTATATTACATATTAATTATATATAATATATATTATATAATATATATTATATTTTAAATATATATATTTAAAAAGCTCATTCATATTCATAGTAATTGTTTAGAACATAGACCAATAAAATATTTTAGGGGGAGGAGTACTTTGTCGTTGATATTGTTTAGAATTACTGGTGCCCTGGGTGTGGTTGCCCACATCTGTAATCCCAGTAATTGGGAGGCTAACTTAGCAGGATCACAGGTTGGAGACCAGCCCCAGCAAGTACTGCGATTCTCAGCAACCTAAAGAGACCCTGTTTCAAAATAAAAAATTAAAAAGTGTTAGGGATGTAGCTACAAGGTAAAGTGACCCTGGGTTAAATCCCTAGTACCTAAAAATATTACTGGTGCATGGTGATAATGAAAGCTGGCTTTTAGTCTGTTTTATTGTTTTTTGAAATTTCTGGAGAGAATGCACCCTTATTTTTGTGCCTAGGGTAGACTACTTCCATCCTTGGTAGAGCACAACAGAATGGAGCACACGCCTCCACCCCTATATTAGATTGAATCAAAACTAAAAGGCTGAGCCAGGTAACTGTCATCCCAGCTACTCAGGAGGCTGAGACAGGAGGATCACAAAGTTTGAGACCATCATGGACAATTTAGAGAGACCCTGACACAAAATAAAACTCTAAAAGAAAGGGCTGGGGACATAGCTCAGTGGTAGAGTACTTGCATAGCATGCATGAGGCCCTACATTCAACCTCTAGCACTGCAAAAAGTAAAAATAAAAATCTACAAGGCTGAAAGAAAGCCAAGGGAGAGCAAGATAATACTTGGAGAGTGGAATAAAGGAAAGCAAAGCAAATTAAATACAGATACAGAAAATTGTGATGCAGGTTCTTTGAAATTCAAATGAAATTGGCTTGGACCTCAACACATGTGTGGTGGGGGCCTGCATCCGGGTCTTTCTAGAGATGCTGGGAGGCAGAGGTAATGGTGTAGCAGCCAATGTTTTTATTCTCAGTTATCTAGAGTAATTTAGTTGCCTCCTCACCACTATCTTCACATGGCCAAAACTGCTTAAAAGGCTCTGCTCTCCTAGGCGTGGTGGTACACGCCTGTAATCTCAGTACTTGGAAAGCTGAGACTGAAGGATCACAGGATCAAGGCCAGCCTCAGCAACTTAGTGAGGCTCTCAGCAACCTAGTGACCCTGTTTCAAAATAAAAATTTAAAACATAGGGCTGAGGGTATAGAATATCCCTGGGTTCAACCCCCCAGTACCACATACACATAAATAAATACATAAATGGCTCAGCTCAGTTGGCCCATTAATTCAAATACCCCCAGGGTCCAGGCAGCAATATAAATGAGTGAAGTGAGTCAGGAGTAAGATAAGAAGTGACACCAGCCCATCTGCTTCAGTGTTAGGGAACAATAGGAAATGGGGGAGACTGTGGCAAACTGCGACCTACCTACTCTGTCTGTAAAGGCAGCACTAGGTTATTGCCATGCAGGCTCCTGTGTTGCTGGATTTCTGGTTCCTTAAGAGACTCGGTGTCTCATTTCCCTCACCCCCAGCAAATCCTTTTTGTGTTCTTTACTTACTTTCTGTTGAGTCATAACATACATGCACCACTTTTAAGTGTTCAACCCAATGAACTCTCAAGATAATCTTGAAGAAGAGCAACGTTTGGAGGATTTACACTAGCAGATTTCAGGACTTAATATAAAGCTACATTAATTAAGATGGTGCAAGTATCTATTGTTGCAAATGATAGATAGGTTAATGGTACAGGACAGATAGCCCAGAAGATACATCTACACTTACACAGACCCTTGATTTACAATAAAAAAGCTATCATAATTCAGTGGTAGAAAAGATGATCTTTTCAATAAACGATGTTGGAGCAGTTGGATATCCATATGGAAAAAAAGAATCTGGAATCCCTACCATGCACGAAAATTAATTCAGTATGTATCATAGATCTGAATGTGAAAGGTAAAACAATAAAGCTTCTATAAGAAACCATAGGGTAATATCTTCATGAATTTCATAAAGAGATTAAAAAAAAGGGCCCTTTACAAAACATTAACCATGAAGGAAAAGATTGATAAATTGGATTTCATTAAAGTTAAGAACTTTTATTTATCAGAAGTCATGACTAAGAATTTTGGCAGGCTTCAGAACAGTAGAACTTATTTGCAATACATCTGTCAAAGGAGACTTGCTTATTTTTTCCGATGTTGGCAACTATTTCCAATTTAAAACACGAAGGGGAAAGAAACCACTGTGCAGGCTGATATTATGCTGGCCAAACAAAACAGGCTTGGGAGCCAGCTCAGGCCCACGCATTGCTAGTTTGCGACCTTACCTTGAGCAGCACAGAAGAATGTAGAGGCTTTAACATTTCGGCATTTTCTTCTTCTTTCCTTGACCAGCCTCCATGAGGGAAAAAAAACCAATGTAGAGAGCTATTTCTCAATGATGAGAATTTTCCCTTAGATGGCAAAATGGCTGGTTATAGTGAGTTTAGATATTAAATAGCACTTTCTCCCCTGCTGATAGATGCTCTAGTTAAAAACAAACAAATAAGCCGGGCGTGGTGGCGCACGCTTGTAATCCCAGCATTCGGGAGGCTGAGACCGGAGGATCCGGGTTCGCGGCCAGCCTCAGCTACCTAGTGAGGCACTCCGCAACTTAGTGAGACTCGGTTTCAAAATAAAGAATAAAAAATGGGGCTGGGGGTATAGCTCGGAGGTAGAATGCCCCTGAGTTCAATCCC
>PVLC010001005.1:0-73728 GCA_004027655.1 Graphiurus murinus | reverse complement strand
CAAACAAACAAATAGTTTTGGGTGCTTGGAATTAAACCCAGGGGCATTCTACCTCTGAGCTACAACCCCAGCCCCTTATATTTTGTATTTGTATTTATTTATTTACTTTTATTTTGTATTCTTAAACACCGGCTCACAAAACACCTGAGGATCTTGCTAAGTTACTGAGGCTGGCCTCAAACCTGAGATCCTCTTGTCTCAACCTCCCAAGTACAGGGACTATAGGCATGTGCAACCACACCTGGCTGAAAATATGATAAAGGTTGGTCCCCACTATGTGTTCAGCATGGCTTGGCTCTGTGAAGATCACAGCTGACTGCTTTTTCACTTTACTGTCTGCCTCTGGACTTTCTCAGCATCCCTGCATGATAGTCTAGAGACCTGCAAAGTCACCTCCTCCAAGTTGCACTGAGACCAAAGGCATGCAGAAACAGACTGAGTTTAAACATTTAGCATTTTGAGCTTGTTAATGGCCAACTTCTTTACTTTCTATCTCTTTCCCAGACTTGTTTTAGTCCCCCTCCTTCTTCCTTAAATCTCTTGTGATGTAGTTGGAGGCAATGAGGTGGGAGAAAATTTCCTTTTGTCATCTCTTCTAAGCCTTTTACGTAAGAAGTGGCTTGAAGGATGGAGATCTGCTACCATAGTATAACAGTTAAGTACATGATCTAGAGTTCAACTGCCTAGATTCCAATTCTGGCTCCAATCCTTAACAGCTTTGTAATCTTGAGCAAGTTCCTTGCTTCTGTATGTCTCACTCTCTCATCTGTAAGTTACCAGTAAGAGTAGGTATCACTTACGATAGTGCCAAATCATTGCTAGATATGTATTGGTTATATTACCAAGACATGTATTGGTTATATTACAAATGGACTGTTGGCTGGTTGTCTGCCAGGCCTTGGAATTGTACCAAGTATTGGGAACTAGAAGACAAAGGGACCCTTGTCTCAGAGACCACATGTCACCCTCCTAATTTCCAGAGAGGCAAACAATGTGACCACATTGTCCCTCCTCCTTTCTTGAGCTGGCCAGAATGTGACCACTGGGTGGTTTGATGGCATTTTTCTTCTAATGGAACCTGATAATGGCCAAATCCAAAGTCACTTGAAAGATGATTAAGACAATTCTGTGGAGATAGGTGTGGTGGCACACACCGGTCATCTCAGTACTTGGGAGGCTGCGGCAGGAGTATCACAGGTTCAAGAACAGCCTCAGCAACCTAGCGAAAAAAGGGAGGGGGGCTGGGGATGTAACTTGTAGCTTGGAGGGAGAATGCCTCTGGGTTCAATACTTAGGATCAAAAAAGAAATAAAAATCATTCCGTGGAGTATTTTCTCCTCAAAATTGAAACTAGAATTACTGTGCAGATGAGGAAACCTTAGAAGTGACACAACTTACCCATACCATGGCAGTATGATACATGCACAAATTTATCAAATCCAATCACTGTGCTGAGCATGGGATGGTGGGAAGGGAGAGGGAGCTGGGTGGGAACCGGGGGAGGGCTCCACGAGTGCGGTGTGCACGTATGCCTCTATCACCCTGAACTGCAGCAAGATGTATGATTACAATGCACCAATAAAAAAGTCAAAATTGCCTTGAATCAACTATTGGTATACAAATCAAAGTTGCATTAAGTTCATGACGGATCCTCTATCCCTATTGCAATAATATATTGCTTATTAAAATCTGTTCTTCCCACTTAAAAAAAAGAAATATGGATACTGAAGACGGTTGATGGGGGCTCTGAAGGATTAAGGAGAATTATAGGGGTCATAAATCAACTTAGAGAAGGCATCAATATCATGAAGAGACAGTAGAAATCTGGACTTGGAGAATGTTACTGGTTAGGAACATGTTTCTGGAAACTGGACTAAGGGGGGGGGTTGTTGCGGTGGCAGCAAACTTAGCAGAATTGTGTCCTGCGATTATGTGGAAAGTAGAATTTGTGAAAAGATAAACTTGGATATTTAGTTGAAGCTATTTCCCAGAAGAATGTCGAAGGTACAGCTTGGTTTCTTCTTCTTTATAGTAAAATGTGACAGGAAAGAGATAAATTGAGGGAAGAATCATTAAACAAAAATGTACTGGATGATGTGGGAAATTCTCAGCCTGTTCAGGTTCCAAAGGTCAAAGTATTCAGTCACAGAAAGTCTCTCTGAAGAGGTTAAAGGTGTGACTTACAGATTGTAATCAAACCAGGGACCCTCTAGAAAGCTTAAGGGCCTAGTTAATCAGGAATTTATTTTCTGTGAGGAAAGAGACTATCTCAAAAATGTTCGAACACTTGGCTTCTTTCTAATGGAGTGCATTCCCTATGACATTCACAGGAGATTCATAAAATTCTTGAGAACTTTACACCAATAGAAACGCTGTTGTGTTGGACCTAAAGGGACAGAGGGTACAGGAAATGAAGAAGGCTGTAAGAGTCTCCGAATTCTGCTGGTGGGAAGCAAGCTGGTAAAAATACTCAGGTACAAACATGTCCCAACTTTCGTGAAACAGGGAAGATTGTGACACAGAGTGGAAACAAGAGTCTAGAGGGTGCAGCTGAGAGCCCAGAAGGTCAAGTTGAGAGCCAACCGAGGATTATTCTGCAGCCTTGAAACCTATTGGAGTTTGGCTGCATTTCAAAATGCTTTGGAACGGCGATTCATTTTTACCTTTCATTTATCCCCGTTTTGAAGCATAACTTTAATCCTATGCCTGTCCCACTGTTGTATGTTGAAAGTACATCACTCGTTTCTTTCGCTTCATACATCCACAGATGGAGAGGAATTGGGCCCCAGAGTTGTACTTAAGGGATTAGACCCAGAGTCTCATCTGCACCTGATTTCAATGATGAAATGATAAGATGTGGGGCTTTGAACTCGTGAGCTGTGGGTGAAATTTTTGGACTTTAGGTTGACGCCATAATGGTCTGAGATGTTTCACGTGTGGAATGGATGGGAATCATGGTGTTCACTAGAGGGCCGACTGTGGTGAGTGCAATTTGGGCTCAGAATTTCCACCCTCTGGTGTTACTTCTGTGGTTCTATTATGTTGTACGGCAAAGGGAACTTGGCAGATATAATTAAAGTTAGTAATTAGCTAACCCCCAAATAGGGAGATTATCTTGGATTATTCAGCAGACCCAATGTAATCATATGGACCCTGAAAAGCCAAAGAGATGCAGCAGAGGAGGAAGCCAGAGGGATTTGAAGCATGAGAAGGACGTGAAGATGGCAATGTAATGAAGAATGCAAAGTAGCCAAAAGGAACCGAGTCCCCCAGCTGACAACCGGTAAGGAAACAGAGACCTTAGCCCTATAGCAACCAGGAACTGAGTTCTGCCAACAGGTCGAATGTGGATCACTCCCAAAGCCTCCAGAAAATATTCTAGCCCTGCCAACACCTTGATTTTGCTTTTCAGAAACTTGAAACAAAGAACTCACCTGAACCCGTTGTCCTCAGACTTTTGACCTATGGAACTGTAAGATACATTTATGTTGTTCTAAATGTGTGGTCATTTGTTGTGGCAGCTACAGGAAACTACTACAAAGTCCTCATTCGATTGCTAACCTTATGGTGTCTACCAGGAATTTCCTGGGGTTGGGATAGAAAGGGGTGGGGGAAAGGCCAAAAGATAAGTCTCTTTCTCATCTCTCTGAGCATTCATGGTTTTTATGAAAGAATGGCTTTTGGGAAGTAAAGAACATTATAGAGGTATAGTGGTGCTTCTGGTGGCTTTCTAGAGGAGATTCTAGTTTCTACATCCATCCTGCCGGGCAATTATTTCCTCCCCAGTTCCTGAGTCTGGCCATGAAAGCAGTATTTCCTTCCTTCCTTCCTTCCTTCCTCCCTCCCTCCCTCCCTCCCTCCCTCCCTTCCTTCCTTCCTTCCTTCCTCCTTGTGTGTTACTGGGGCTTGAACCCAGGGGCATTCTATCCCTGAGCTATACTCCCAGCCCTATTTTCTTTTTTATTTTGAAACAGGGTCTCACTAAGTAGCTGAGGCTAACCTTGAACCTGTGATCCTCCTGTCTCAGCCTCCCAAGTACTGAGATTATAGGCATGTGTCTGGCTGCTTTTCTTAGAACAATTGCGGAAACCTGCTGTAACTATGAGGTTAGGAAAAGGAACATCAAGCAATTTAGACTGTGGGCATGGGAGTGGGGCAGGGGGTCTTCTAGAGGGAGACCATGGAGGCTATGCACTAGCAGCTGGGCCCCAAATATCCACAATAGAGAAGAAGGAGACTCTGCCCTGGCTCCTGCTGAGTGACAGGTGTGGCTGCAGATTGTAGGACCCTCCCAACCATGCCTGAAACATCCTTGAGGATTTCTGCCTCTTTCATAGTGCGACATGCTGAGGGGACAGGAAGGGGCAACCTGCCCTTCTTCCTCCTTTCCACTTCAGCCATGATTATTTTCTTGGGTGATGGGGCAGGGAAGGCTGAAGTTGAAGTATATAGAGGGCTTTGCTGCATCATGAACTCGGAGTGATTTTCAAGATAAAAACCACTTCTTTAGGAACACGCTGGGAGCTGTGTGTATATGTGTGTGTGTGTGTGTGTGTGTGTGTGTGTGTGTGTGTGTGTGTGGTGTGTTGTGTGTCTGTGTGTCCATTTGCTCACATGCACCTCCATGTGGTGGTGGGAATGGGAAGAAGCTTCCAATTGCATACGAGGAAGCATTAAAATTAATTGAAGTGAGACTGGAACGTTCCTTCTAATTGTAGAGCTCATGTGCCTGTGGACTGCAGATAAGATCTGGACAGAATGTAGCTGTTTTCTCTCTGGTTCTGGGCTCATTTATGGAGGGTCTGTAATGGTTAGGTCCCACAAACGGTTAGATTCCCAGGGCTTGGCTTATATAATAACAGGAATGGTGCCTGTCTGCTTTCTACAAGTAATGAGTGTTTTCAAAAGCTGTGCTGCCTGAAAATGACTGTGGGAGTACCTGGAATCACTCAGGGGAATTTCCAGAAGGCAGGCAGCTCCCAAGAAGCAAACATAAATAAAATAGAAAAAAAAAGAAACACATTTGGCAAAATATCCTATCCCTAAGATTTCTTGATAAGAATTTATTAACTCACAAAATTAAAAGTTCTGGGTTGGGGGTATAGCTCAATGGTAGAGCATGTACTTAGCATGTGCAACAGTCCTGGGTTCAATCCTCAACACCCTCCAAAAAAAATCCTGAAGAAGAGTGGTTTGAGTAGATTTAATTAAATGTCTTGACAACCTATCTAGAACCCAGGTTCCTTCTACCTTTTTGCTCTGCCATGTTATTTTTAATTTTATTTGTGTGTGTGTGTGGTACTGAGGAATAAGCCCAGAGGCATTCTACCTTCCAGCTACACCCCCAGCCCGATTTTATTTCTTATTTGGAAACGAGGTCTCACTCGATTGATGAGAGTCTCACTATTTGCTGAGGCTGTCGTCGAACCTGTGATCCTCCTGTCTCAGCCTCCCAAGTACTGGGATTACAAGTGTGCATCACCGTGCCCTGCTTGCTCTGCCATTTTAGAAGGTTATTATTTCTCAGACTTGTTTCCTTCTGATCACCAGGTGGCTATAGCAGATCCAATTGTTTTATTCTTAACAGTGACAAGGTAGGCAAAGCTAGTTTCTCTCTTGTGTCTTTTTGTTTATTTATCTATTTATTTATTTTGCATCACTGGCAGTTGAACTCAGGGGCACCCTACCACTGAACTACATTCCCAGCACTTTTTAAAATTAATTTTGAGACAGGGTCTCACTAAGTTGCTGAGGCTGGCCTCAAATCTTCCTGCCTCAACCTCCTGAGTAACTGGACACCATCTGTCTAATTTTTAAAAAGATTTTTTTTTAGGATGGGCATGGTGGTGCAAGTCTGTGATCCCAGTACTTGGGGGGCTGAGACAGGAGGATCACAGGTTTAAGGCAAGCCTCAGCAATTTAGCAAGACCCTAAGCAACCTAGCAAGACCCTGTTTATTTTTCCTTTTCTTTTCCTTCCTTCCTTTTTTTTTTGTGTGTGTTGTTCTGTGGATTGAAGTCAGGGGCATTCTATCTCTGAGCTACACTGCCAGCCTGATTTGATTTCCTATTTGTAAACTAGGTTGCTGAGAGCCTCGCTAAATTGCCAAGGCTGGCTTCGAACCTGCAATCCTCCTGTCTCAGCCTCCCAAGTATTGGGATTACAAGTATGCACCAACATACACACGGCTCCCAAGACCCTGTTTCTAAACAAAATAAATAAAAAAATGTTGGGAGTGTAGCTTGGAGTCAGATGGCCTCTGGGTTCGATCTTCAGAAACACACACACACACACACACACACACACACACACACACACACACACACGGATTTGTTATTGCAGGGAAATTCACATAACATAAAATTAACTGTTTTAAAGTGATCAAGTGCATTTAGTACAATCACAATATTGTGTAACCAGCAGTTCCTTTCAAGCTTCTGCCTATGTTATATTTTCTTACATCCTTTTGTCCTTAAGCAAGTAGCATGGCTGAGCCCAGCAGTGGCAGAGGGATACCACAAGGTTGCCTGGCAAAGGGGTGGTGGATGCAGGAAAAGTAAAGAATTGGGACAATTTTTCCAATCTATTCTTACCAACACTCTCTCCACAGAGGTGAAAAGTCACCATGTCACTGCAATTTTCCAGAACCAGTTCATTTCCAAGATCTAGATTTTTAGGCCTTTTAATTGGCATGTTTATGTGACATAAATCATTCATTGAACACCCATTGTGTTCAAATCTTGAGCTCAGCACCCCCGCTCATTAGGTTAAGTAATTGTCTTATAAAACTACTGCTTTGTGCAATGAGCTTGCCCTCCCCCTTTATTCTCAGATACCTAATGAAAACAAACACGGAAGGGGTAGCAAAAATAAAAACCCCAGGGGAGAAGAGTTGCTAAACAGTGACAAATCAACAAATCCATACTTTTGATCTGAGAATAAACCGAGTTATGGCTGGGATTGCCTGACAAGCAGATCAACTCCAAGCCAGTTGCATACATTATTGCTTTTTTAAAAATTCTATTGTGTGTATAGACAATAATTTCAAAGACTGTTTTTTAGGATTAAAGGGCAAGAGCCAGGCGCAGTGGTGCATGCCTGTAATCCCAGCACTTGAAAGACTGAGACAGGAGGATTGTAGGTTCGAGGACAGCCTCAGCAACTTAGTGAGACTCTCAGCAACTTAGTGAGGCCTTGTTTCTAAATAAATAAATAAATAAATAAATAAATAAATAAATAAATAAATAAATAAATAAATGGGTGTAGAATTCCCCTGGGTTCAATCCCAGTACCAAGAAAAAAAAAAGTCAAGTGTTGAGCTGGGGGGTGTAACTTAGCGGTAGAGTAGTTTCCTAGCATGTATGAGGACCTGGGCCCAGTACTGGGGGAGAAAAAGCAAGGCTTTAGGTTCTTGAAATTCTTGATGGTTCTGTATTTGAGGGGAGTTATATTTCTTGGCAATTTTTTTTCCTAAGAAATGCTCATTTATAAGCCGGGTGCACACTTGTAATCACAGTACTTGGGAGACTGAGACCGGAGGATCTGAGTTTGCAGCTAGCCTCAGCTGCTTAGTGAGGCCCTCTGCAACTTAGTGAGACCGTGTTTCAAAATAAAGAATAAAAAATAGGGCTGGGGGTGTAGCTCGGAGGTAGAATACCCCTGGGTTCAATCCCCAGTACTGCCAAAAAAAAAAAGAAAAAAAAGAAATGCACCCACTAGGTATTTGCCTTAGTTAGGGCTCCCCAGAGTCCATCCATGAAAAAAAGGAGTCAAGTGCAGGTGGTTTATTTGGAAGCAAAAGAAATACCAATAAGGAAGTGAGACAAGGATGGTGAGGCAGTCCTAAGGAACAATAATCAATCCAGTTAGCTCTGTGGGCAACTGGAGAGCATGATCCTATTGCAGAAGCCTGGGGAGCAGTGTGGAACATGAGTTTCATAGTTACAAACCCTAAGGTGTTAGGGAGCTGGGAGATTTACATAGCCATCCACTCCCAGCAGTCATTCATTGAGGGCAGATCCTTTGGGGCATTCATTCCCTGGCACTTCCGGTCTGGCAAATGGGCGGGCAAAGTGGGCTTCAGCAACCAGAGAAATCCCATAGGCAAATGCAAGGGTTGGCTATGGGAGTCTGGTCAGCACCTGAAGTGGTAAGGGTGGGAGGAAAGATCGCTGACAGAGCCTGCTATGGTTCCCTTGGATATGCCGTGCTACACCAACTTCAGGTTGTAGAATACTTCCGCAGGGAGAAAGTCCACTTTCTCTCTCTGAGTGAAGCCCCAAATCTTTAATGTTTCATTGGAGAATAAAGTGCAATGCAATTCATGCATTTTCTGGTTTTATTAAGGTATAACTGATGTATAATAAACTGTGCATATGTAAAGTGTGTGATCTGATGAGTTTTGACATGCATACACATCAGTGAATCTTGCCTGCAGCAGTTACTGCTGCGGTGTTCTCGGGGTGACTTCTGTTTCCCTCATTCTTTCTACACTCATTAACAGGAATTCTTCTGTAAGGATATTTGTCTCTTCTTCCCCATGTATTTGTTCAGTCATTTATTTATGTCAGTATGGATCCATAGATATTGATTTTATTCTTTGGGTTATAAAACTATTGTTATTTCATTTGTTGCTAAAATACTTCACCTATGGCAATTGGAAGCTCTTTCAGGCATGCTCCTTTATCCTTATATGCCTGTATAATTTTTTGAGCACCTCTGTCTGTGTATGTTTGTGTGTGTGTATGTGTGTTTTACTGGAGATTGAACCCAGGGACATTCTACCTCCAAACTATACCCTTAGCCCTATTTTATTTTGAAACAGGTTCTCATTAAGTTGCAGAGAGAGGGTCTCACTAAGTTGCTGAGCCTGGCCTTTGATCTGTGACCCTCCTGTTTTAGCTTTCCAAGTACTGGGATTACAGGCATGCACCACCATGCCTGGTTCATCTCTTCTTTTAATGGAGAATCTGCTGCATTAAGAAGTATTATGAATACCTCTAAATTGATTAGCATTAGACTTGGTTGCATGTAAGAAGAAACTATAAGTAACTGTCTTAAACAAGACTGAATTTTATTTTTGACTCCTGATATACCATGTTCATGAATCAAAAGAATTAATTGGCCGGGCGTGGTGGCGCACGCTTGTAATCCCAGCATTTGGGAGGCTGAGACCGGAGGATCTGGGTTCGCGGCCAGCCTCAGCTACCTAGTGAGGCACTCCGCAACTTAGTGAGACTCGGTTTCAAAATAAAGAATAAAAAATAAGGCTGGGGGTGTAGCTCAGAGGTAGAATGCCCCTGAGTTCAATCCCCAGTACCGCAAAAAAAAAAAAAAAAAGAATTAATTAATAATTCTATGCTTACTTCAGTCTTTAACATTCCAATGTTAAATGTCACCAATAAATTAGTTTACCTATTAAAGATTAAAAAATTAACTGAGCAAGAGACAGTAAATAAAAACTACCAGTACTTCTTAAGACATCCATAAAGCTTACCAAGCACCTTTACACCCATTATCCCCTATATTTTCCTCACTGTCTACCATTTTTAGGGCCAGGAACTTATAGATAGTTAAGCAAAGTTTGACGAGAAGGGTACTGCAGCAGAAAATATTTCCCTACAAATAAATTTATGAAATCAGAAAAGTGTGATCTAAAACTGCTCTAAAGAAATACCTCATTTTCTGCAGGCAAATCTTTGAAATAAAAATTGGAGTTTCCATTGCAGCTTTTCATGTTGCAAAGTAAAGAGAGGGAGAGGGTGAGGGTGAGGGAGAGGGAGAGGGAAAGGGAGAGAGAGAGAGAGATCATTTATCTAAAAATGCACTGGTCTTTTGAGCTTGAGTTTTTGCTGTCTGAGAAATAGTTTGCTGGATGCTTCCCTGAGAGGTGGAGACTGGCTTGATTGTGCTTGATATAACACAGTTATTGTCTTTTTTATACCAGATATTCAATTATATAACTGATGACAGTTTAAATGGCAACCTAGCCCAAAGAAGGAGGAGTGGCAGTGGCACAAATAATTGGTAGATACATCTGAGGTCCAGCTATTAGAATAGGCAGACTGTATGGGTATAATCAAAATAGGATGTGTTGTATCAGTCATCTATTTCCACAACAATGCTACATAACAAATAATACCCAAACTCAGTGCTTAAATCACTTGTTCACATACCTTGCTCACATATCTATAGATTGGCTGACTTTTGGATGATACAGACTGAGCTTGGCTAAACTTGGCTGCAAGCTGCAGGTTGAGTCCAGATCCCTGTGTCTCTCTTCCATCTTGGACCAGCAGGCTAGCTGGACACGTTCTCATGGTAATAGCAGAAACCCAAAAAGGATGAGTAGAAACACTGACTGTTTTAAGGTTTAAGTTGAGAACTGGCACACTAATTTTATGCACATTACACTTGGCTAAAGAAAGTTACATAGCCAAGAAACACTATCAATGGATCAGGGAATTATAACCTATCTCCTAATGGAAAAATTGCAGTGTCACAGGGCAGAGGGTACATATGGAGGATGTATAATTGGAAACAATAATTAAATACCTACAGAAAAGCAACAACCATATTTATTTTGACACCTTCTTTTTGAAGTACTAGAGGCTAAGTCCTGGACATACTGCCTTTGAGCTACACCCCCATCCTTTCATATTTTTTTTTATTTTGAAATGGGGTCTTGCTAAGTTGCTGAAGGTCTCACTAAGATGCTGAGGCTGACCTCAAATGTGCAATCCTCCTGTCCCAGCCTCCCAAGTTGTGGAATTACAGGCATGTGTCACCACACCTAGCTTACTGCCACAACTAACTAATCCATCTCACTCCTGCCCAAGACTGTAGGCACCAACTGCCTGGGAGTAATGTCGTCGGGCATGTCAGAGCGAGAATATCTGAAAATTCTGTCTTCCCATAAAAGTAACAAGGATACTGGCAAATATGGTCAAAATAAGCTTTTTTATAACTTTGAAAATTAACCCAAAACTTGCAGCAATCTGGGAAGCATTTCCTTTAAATGACTGAATCTTAGTAAGGATAGTGAACTTGGCCTCTTAGCTTGCCTTATTTGAAAACTAACAACCTGCAATGGCATTGTGAACCAGCTGCCTATCAGCCACTGGCTGGGTCAGAACAGAGTTGGAGAGCTTCCAAAACCTCATTCTCAGAGAACTCATTATTTGACCTATTTTACGGCTCCTTAGAAAATCCCACTCACAAGGCTTGTCTTTATTTGACCTGACTCAGAGTTCATCCAGTGTGAAAAGCCTTAGCCTCAAAGGCATTTGTCAAAAACAATCAGCAACAATTGTTTAATATCACAGCTGCCCGAGGCAGGAGTAAGAGTCTGGACAAACAAGATATCTAAAAACCTTAAATGTAAAAACTAGGGGATGGGATATTCATAGAGGCTTTGAAAAACTCTTGCATATTCCTGGTAATCTAGAAGGCTACCCATATGTATGGATCAGAGTTTATGTCCAGGGCTGCATATATGCTCAAGAAAGAATTTAGAATGCCCTCAGCTCTTGCTTGTGACTGACCTTAATCTTCTGCACAAGCATAAAGAGAAAGCTAAGGCAGAATTATAAAGTTGTTCTATAAATTAACCAAAGGCTTGGAGCAATTTAAGAAAAATGGCTGAATAACCTGGGTATGGTAGCACATGCTTATAATCCCAGTACTTGAGAGGCTGAGACAGGAAGATTGTAGATTTGAGACAAGCCTTGGCAACTTAGCAAGAACTTGTCTCAAAATGAAAAATAAAATTGGATGGGAGTATACTGTGGAGGTAGGATGGCTCTGGTTTCAATCCACAGTGCAGAAAGATGGAAAGAAAAAAAGGAAAAAAGAAAGAAAATGAATGGATATGGATAAGAATAGTGAGAACATTCAGATTGGCTCCATGTTAAGATTATGTACCAACACAGAAAGCCTCTCAGCAAAGACTCAGAGATTTATTGTCAAGGCATTTAAGGATATGGCTGTCCAATCAATAGCTGACCACCAAGTTAACTTGAGTAGAGCATTTAGTGGCTAAATGTGACAAAAATACAGACTTTACACTATTAGTTCAGGAATATCACTAAACAAAGAGCAAGAATGAATGGCAACGGTGACAAACCTTGGGGAGGAATCTGATTTCCAGAGTTGTCAAAATATATAAAATGTTAAGTTTAAAAAATTATAAGACATGCAAAGAAATAAGAAAGTATGGCCCATGTATGAGAATAAAAACAATCAATAGAAACTATTCTTGAGGAAGCTGAGATTTTGGGCTTACTAGACCAATAATTTAAATCAGCTATTTTACATATATTCAAATAGACAAAAGAAACCATATCTTTATTATTTTTATTTTATTTTTTAAATTGGTGCATTATAATCATACATCTTTGTTAGGTACAAGCTGATAAAGGCATACATACACACATTTCCACATCCTCACCAGCATTTGTTGTTCGTGTTCTTGATGCTTGCCATTCTGATTGGGGTTAGGCGAAATCTCAAGGTAGTTTTGATTTGCATCTCTCTGATTTCTAATGATGTAGAACATTTCTTCATACATTTATTGGCCATTTGTATTTCTTCTTTTGTGAGGTGTCTATTTAGATTCTTTTCCCATTTTTTGATTGGGTTAATTGTTTTCTTAGCTGTGAGTTTCTTGAGTTCTCTGTATATTCTAGATATTAGTCCTCTATCAGAAGAGTAGCTGGCAAAAATTTTCTCCCACTCCGAAACCATATCTTTAAAATGAAAGGAAATCATGAACATGTGAATGATATCTCACCAAATAGAGAACAATTATGAGATAGCAATTATAATAAGGAGCAAATAGAAATTCAAGGTTGAAAAGTACTAGAGGAGAAAAACGGCAGATTTTAGCAAGCTGAAGAAGGAACCAGACTTGAAAATAGGTAAATTGAGATGATCCATTCTCAAGAGGGAAAGGAAAGGAATGAGGAAAAATGAAGTCAGTTTCAGAGACCTGGGGGATGCCACCAAGCATCCCATACAATGGGAGACCCCCCAAAAGGGAGCTATAAAGGGGCAGAGTGGTTGAAACCTTCCCAAATTTGATGGCAAACATTACTCTACAAATTCAAGAAGCTCAATGAACTCCAAATGGGAAAACCCCAAAAAGAGTCATTTTTACCCACACTCAAACTAGTGAGAACCCAAGATAATATTGAAGGCAGCAAAAAAGAAACAACTCATTACATGCAAGGGGTACTCAATAAGATTAAGAGTTGATTTCTCATTGGAAGCCACTGAAGCCAGAAAATAATGTAATGACACATTTAAAGTACTAAAAGAAAGGACTTTCAACTCAATATTCTATATTCAGTGAAACTTTTCCTTAAAATTGAAGGAAAATCGAGACATTCTCAAATAAACAAAAATTGAATTTGTCACTAGCAGACCTGTCCTACCAGAAATGCTGAATACTGAAATGAAAGGATATTAAATGGTAAGTTGCATCCACATGGAGAAATAAAGAGAAGCAATAAACTAAGGATAACTGGATGAAGCAGTAATTATAAATCTGCATTGATGGTCATATAATGTATAAAGATAGCATTTATATCACAATTGCAGCAAAAAAAGGAGAGAAAAGGGGGAATGGGACTATTTAAGAGCAATGTTCTTATATAATATTGAAGTTGATTTTTATCCAAACTAGATTTTTTGTAAGTTGTTAATTATAATACTCATGGTGATCACTAAGAAAATGACTCAAAAGCATAGTAAAAGAAAAATGGAAGAATGGTACACTGTATTTGTTAAACGTAAAAGAAGTCAGTAATGGAGGAATATAGGAACAAGAAAAAAATCATAAGACATGTAGAAAGCAAATAGCAAAATGAGAAATGTAGGCCTTATATTATTAGTAATTACATTAAATATAAAAGGACTAGACACTCCAATCAAGTCAGATAGGCACAATGAATTAAAATGAAAAATGATCCAGTAGTATACGGTGTACAACAGACACACTTTAGATATGAAGACACAAGTTGAAATTAAAAAGAAAAAAGACATCTGTAGCCAAAAGGAGCTAGAGTAGCTATACTACTATCTGTCTGAGACTGTAAGACAAAAATTATTAGAGACAAAGAAGGACATTTTATAATGATAAAAGGGTCAGTTCACTAGGAAGATCATAAAAATATGCTCACTTAATAACAGAGTCACAAAATAAATGAGGCAAAGTTGACAGATTTGAAAGGAGAAATAAAACCTTTGGAATGCAGTTGAAGCAGTGCTTACAGAAAAATTACAGCTGTAAATGCCTACATTAAAAAGGAGAAAGAGCAGGGTGTTGTTGCACATGCCTGTAAGCCCAGTACTTGGGAGGCTGAGAAAGGAGGATCACAGGTTTGAGGCCAGTTTCAACAACTTAGCAAGACCCTCTTTATAAAATAAAATAATAAAATAAAAAAGGGATAGTGATATAGCTTGGAGGTAGAATGTCCCTGTGTTTAATCCCCAGTACCAAAAAAAACCCAAAACAACAAAAACAAAACAAAAAGAGAAAGATTTCTGGTCAATAACCTACACTTCCACCTTGATAAATATAGAAAAGCAAAAGCAAACTAACCTACAGCAAGAAGTTAGAAAATCATAAGGATTAGAGCAGAAATTAGTGAAATAGAAAACAGAAAAACAATAGAGATGTATCAATGAAACCAAATGCTGGGTCTTTGAAAAGATCAGCAAAATTGATCAATCTTTATTGGATTAGTTCTGTGGTGTGTTTTAAACAGTTGATTAACTTTTGTCCTTAGTTCTCATTCCTCTGTTTTCTGCAGGGACCCTTCCTTCCTTCCTTCCTTCCTTCCTTCCTTCCTTCCTTCCTTCCTTCCTTCCTCTTTCTTTTTTTTGTAGCACTGGGGATTGAACCCAGGGGCATTCTACCTTCAAGAACACCCCCAGCCCTAGTTTTTATTCTTTATTTTGAAATGGTTTCACTAAGTTGTGGAGGGCCTCACTAAGTAGCTGAGGCTGTGCAGGGGTTATTTCTAACCTTCTCCATTTGCTTCGATATTAAGAAACATAGAAAAAGCCAGGTGTGGGAGTGCATACCTGTAATCCCAGTACTCGGGAGGCTGAGACAGGAAGATCACAGGTTCAAGGCCAGCCTCGGCAACTTAGTGAGACCCTGTTTCAAACTAAAACAATAAAATAGGGCTAGGTGTGTAGCTCAGAGGTAGAATGCCCCTGGGTTCAATCCCCAGTATCAGCACCCCTCACTCCCAACATACAAGAAACTTAAACAAAAGCAAGCTAACCGACACCCACACTCCATGCAGTCACACACACCCCATCTGTCTGAATTGATAGGAAATAAACTTGTCATGATTTTTATATAGAAAATAGAAGCCATCAGATGCAAAATTCTTCAACTTCTGACCAGCAAACTTACTAAGCATCCCTGGGCCTTTCCATGGGTCTGGTGAGTCAGTCAGAGAGTGAGAGAAGCCCGGGGCGATGACTTTTGAAAACAAACTGTACAGATCTAAGCAAAAGATGGATAAATCAGTTTGGATCAAGGAAGGGAGCCTGGACCTTTGCCCGTGGCCACCAAGAAGACCAGAGCGGATCCTGGTTGCATTGCTTGGGATGTGCTCAGCAGTGAAGTGCCTGTTCGTTTGCTGGTGAGATATTTTTCTTGGTGCCTGCCTTCCTTGGGAACCTTGTTTTCTCTTTGCGTTTCATTTGTGAAAAAATCTGGTTGTGAACCAGTTCGCTCCCTGTTCAGCTGTCCGAATAGACTCTGCTTTTGAAAATTACTAGGAGTCTTCTTTTTACAAGGCTCTGTCCTAACGGTGAAGTATCATGCCAGGGGGATCGCTATTCATTACTCATTTCTTTCTAAGCTTGGGAAGGGGGAGTGCTACGAAGGGAGGAGAGGTTGGGTGGAGGAGAAGCCAGAGAACAGCTTGTGCTGGTTGTTTTCTCATGGTAGTAAGAATGTTATGCCTGGTCCTTATTCTTCAAGGGAAGTTATGCATGGCTTTATATAAGTAACCTGATCCCTCTCCACAAAAGTGTGTTTAGGCATTGAGGTATACATGAAGAAAAGAGCTGTTTTGTGTGTGTGTGTGTGTGTGTGTGTGTGTGTGTGTGTGTGTGTGTGTGGCACTGGGGATTGAACCCAGGGGCATTCTACCTCCTAGATACACCCCCAGTCCTATTTTTTTATTCTTAATTTTGAAACAGGGTCTCACTAAGTTGCGGAGGACCTCACTAGGTAGCTGAGGCTGGCCACAAACCCGAATCCTCCCATCTCAGCCTCCCAAGTACTGGGATTACAAGCATGTGCCACCACACCCCGCTGAGCTGTTCTTTTTTATTTTTATTTTTTTTGTGATACTGGAGATTGAACCCAGGGACATTCTACCTCTGAGCTACACCTCCAGCCCCTTTTATTCTTTATTTTGAAACAGGGTCTTGCTAAATTGCTGAGGCTGACTTTGAATCTATGATCCTCCTGTCTCAGCCTCCCAAGTAGTGGGATTGCAGGTGTGCATCACAATGCCTGGCAGAGAGAGGGAAAGAGAGGGAGAGAGAGGGAGAGAGAGGGAGAAAGGGAGAGAGAGAGAGAAGAGAGAGAGAGAAGGAAGGAAGAGGAAGGGAGAGGAGAGGACAAGAAAAGAAAGAGGGAGGAAGGAAAGGAAAGGAAGGAAGGGACAGAAAAAGGAAGCAAGCTGTGGTTTCTTCTAAAGCTCTACTTCTAAAATTCCTTCAAGCCTTTATGATTATTACACATATTTTTTTTTGTACTGGGGATTGAACCCCAGGATATTTTATGTACACCCTATACCCCCAGCTCTTTTTCTTTGGGAACAGGGTCTCACTAAGTTGCTGAGGGCCTCACTAAGTTCCTGAGGCTGACTTTGAATCTATCATCCTCCTGTCTCAGCCTCCCAAGTACTGGGATCACAGGTGTGTACCACCATGCCCAGCACCTGGGGGTTGAACCCAGGGGCATTCTACCTCTTTGCTCCACCCCCAGCCCTATTTTTTATTATTTATTTTGAAACAGGGTCTCAGTAAGTTGTAGAACACCTCACTAAGCAGCTGAGGCTGGCCGCAAACCCAGATCCTCCAGTCTCAGCCTCCCAAATGCTGGGATTATAAGCATTCGACACCATGCCCGGCTTCATGCCCAGCTATTATACAAAATCTTTATCAGACTTTCCTGCATTCCAACACAAGAAGGGATTCAATGATTCCAAAGCTCTCTTTCCGATGCTCTGATTGTATCACCCTGGCATGGCTGATAATGGCTGTGGGGGATGGTGGTGGTGGAGGTTATTAAGGCAGGAGAAGTGTTGCTTTGGTTGATAGCCACAGAGTCCCCGAATATATTTCTCCTCTGCCACCAGAAAGTTTGTATTGTTAGTTAAGCCCAGAAGAAAGATAATCACAGTGGCTAAGGTGCAGAGAGGTTGGGCTTATCTGTGACTCCAGCGACTCTGGGCTAACCCCCAAGAAGTACAGTGGTTTCGTTGCTACTAACCCTAAGTCTGCTGTAATAGGGGAAAATAATAAATGATCCCAGAACGTTATGTTATGTTTTAGCTCATTGACTTAAAAGGCTGAGGTATAATTTCCCTGAGATTTTTTTACAGCCATGAACATCTGCTCACAGGAGCCCACAACATCTGCAGCACTTGTAGTCATTCTTTGCAAAAGACCATAAAGTTTATAGAAAGATGAATCCACCCAGACACAGAGAAGACCTGGCAGAACCACCTTTCTGGCTGAGAAGTTTGTTGTTTTCTATTTCAGCATGAGTTACAGAACACTTTGTGCCTGTACTTGAGGACGTGTGGAGAAAACAGAGCTGAGATTTCTTCTTTGTCCTTCTCTGCACATAAATGCACATCCCAGTCACACTTATGGAGTCTCCACTGTGTCCTGGGTGCTTTCTCATTTATTTTGTCTTCTTTTTGATTTTGGTACAGGGGATTGAACCCAGGGGCATTCTACCTCTGAGTTATACCTGCGGCCCTATTCTTTTTTTTTATTTTGAAACAGTGTCTTGCTAAGTTGCTGAGGCTGACCTGGAACCTGTGATCCTCCTGAATAAGCCTCCCAAGTACTGCAATTACAAGCTTGTGCCACTGTGCCTGAGTATGTTGTTTTTTTGAACTCTCACAGTAGCCCCGTTGGCAGCCATTAGCCTTTTCTACCAGAATGTATATATCGTCAAGAGACGATTGTCTGTCTACAGTTGTACACAGACAATTTGAAGTGTGCACGCAGAACTTGGAAGTTGTGAGCCCCAAAGGAGTGGCTGAAGTCTGGTTTCACAATTACGTGGCAGGGAGGAATTGCTGAACAGAGGCAATGTCATATCATAGACTGGGTCGGAATGGGGAGACCTCCATTCTCATATCAGTTCTTCCATATCACTTGGCTTCTTTGGAGATTACATTTCTCATTCATACAGGGAGGAAATTGTCTTCAAATTTCTCTGTCTCTTCTAGCTCTCCTGATAAATACACCAGGAATCAATATCCTGGTTTATTCAATAAATATGTGTGAGGGGAAGGCTGGAAGGAACTATGCCAAAATGTTTTTACAAGTTTTAGTTGGGTAGTTGGATTATAAGGGAGCACTAGCTATTTTTCCTATTTGGCATCTTCTACATCTTCTATAATGCATGTATATCATATTTATGATCTTTTATGGTTAGATATAGAACAGCCCATTGAAGAGCTCATAAATTGGAGTTTGGAGTTGATATACTTGAGTCATGAGAGCTGTAATCCAGTGAATAGTTCCACTGTAAGGGATTTACCTGGGTACCTGGTAGGCTGGAAGGGTGTGGCTAGAGGTGGGTCCCTGGAGGTGTGGCCTTGGGGATTATATATGGCCCCTCCTCCCCCTGCCCTCTCTCTTGCTTCCTGCCTCCATGATGTGAGGAGCGCAGCCCATGTGCTCTCCCTCTCTCCACTTTACAAGTGTGTGCCTCCATGCCCTGAGATCTGCGGTCCCTGGCCTCACATGGATTGAACGTGAAACATTAAGAAAATAAATCTTCTTTCCTTTCAGTTATGTGGTCAATCTTTTAGATTATAGCTGCAAGAATGCCGACCAGAACATGATCCAAGCAATGTTGTAAAATATTAAACCACTTGGTGAAAGATGGCACCATCGTTTTTGTCCATTTTCTCCTTCAGGTAGGTCAATAAACGCCCCCCACTGAGTGTCCCTTACGGAGCCATTGTCCTCCAGGTCATTCCCAGGACACTGCCTTAGATGTGCTTACTGGTTGCATTGGGTGTCTTAGACTTTTTGGTGTGTATGTGTGCTTTATATACTCAACTGGATTGAAAGTTTCTCAAGATTATAGAGTGTGTGCCTTCTGATTTTTGTTTGTTTTAAAACCACTCTGGCACTGCACATTATAAGCACATGCAGTTGCTCACTGATATAATGAGTGAGTGAAATATTACATTTCAATGTCTTGGATCTAAGAATTTCTTCCCTCACACAACAAACAAAACCAATGGGACTTTGCATACAAAGCCAAAATAGAAGTCTATGATGTTCTGTCCATGTGACTGTGGTCCTTTAAGAACTTGTCAATTGGCAGAGGAGACTGTAACCATCTATGAATGTCTGCAATTAAAAGTTGTATGATGGAGCTGGGCATGGTGGCACACACTTGTAATCCAAGTACTTGGGAGTCTGAGACAGGAGGATTGCAGGTTCAAGGATAGACTCAGCAACGTAATGAGACTCTCAGCAACCTAGCAAGACCCTGTTTCAAAACAAAACAAAAGTAAAAAAAAGTGCTGGTGGTGTAGCTGAGAGGTAGAATGTTTGCATAGCCGGTCATAGTGGTGCACACTTATAATTCCAGTAGTTGGGAAGCTGAGACAGGAAGATCCAGGTTCGTGGCCAGCCTCAGCTACTTAGTGAGGCCCTCCACAACTTAGTGAGACCTTGTTTCAAAATAAAGAATAAAAAATAGGGCTGAGGGTGTAGCCCAGAGGTCAAATGTCCCTGAGTTCAATCCCCAGGGATTGAACAACAAACAAAAACAAAAATAAAAACAAAAACAAACAAACAAACAAACAAACAAACAAAAAACAAAGAAGTTGCATGTTGGGTGCCACAGGTTGCATGATGAACCCAGGATCCCCAAGAAGGAAAAAATTCCTTCCAACAACACATCAGGAAAATTATCCCTGACATTTTTGGTAACTCACAAAATACTGCCTGGTCTCTCTGATTTCAGACACAGCTGCAGCAGATAGTTCCAGGCAATCTTGTAGCTATGCTGATGACGCCTCACTCGGGTCAGCCCCTGTGTCTTTCCGCCCCAGGGCTTTTTCTAATGCTGTGGGAGCTGGCTTAGTCCATGTACAAGAGTAGACTGAAAAGGGGGGGATATACTGTCCCCTGGGATAACTCAACCAACAGGAGATGGAAGCTGGTGGATAAAGGCTCTAGCCTCCAATTCTTTCAAGGATGAAACGCTCTGAGAGGCATACCATAGCTTCCCTTTTGCGTGTGTATGTGGTGCTGGGGATTGAATCCAGGGGCATTTTGTCTCTGAGCTACACTCCAAGCCCTATTTTATTTTGAAACAGAATCTCACTGAGTTTTGGAGGGCCTTGCTAAGTTGCTGAGGCTGGCTTCGAACCTTCAATCCTCCTGTATCAGCCCTCCAAGTACTACAATTAGAGGCATGCACCACCCACCATGCTTGACTCCATAGATTCTTGAGGAGCCGCGTGGAATCAGTCTCTCATTGCCTATAGTGGTGACCTCAGGAGAGCACCACCTTTATATTGACTGTTTCTCCATTTCTGTTTTGCTCTCTTTACTTTGGTGTGTGTGTGTGTGTGTGTGTGTGTGTGTATGTGGTGGTTGGGGTTGTCTACTTGGGATTGAAACCAGGAGCATTCTACCTCTGAGTTACACTCCCAGGCCTTTTATTATTATTATTATTATTATTATTATTATTATTATTATTATTATTATTTTACTTTGAATCAGTATCTCTCTAAATTGCTGAGCCTGGGCTTAAACCTGCAATCTTCCAGTCTCGGCCTCCCAAGTACTAGGATTACAGTGTGTGCCACCACACCTGGCTTCTCTTCGCTTCTCAATATTGTAGGAAAGTCTCTGTCTGTTATGATTAGATGTCGACACTCCCCTGAAGAGCTCGTGTATTAATGTTCAGAGTTGATATAATTAAGTCATGAGGGTTGTAATCTCATCAGTGGATAAATCCATTGTGCTGGGTTTCCTAGGCGGGAACCTAGGCAGGTGGGGTGTGGGTGGAGAAGGTGGGTCCCCGGGGGTGTGGCCTTAGGGATGGCGCTCTTGTCTTTGAATCCCTTGCTTGCTTGCTCTCTCTTGCTTCTGGCCTCCATGATGTGAGAGCAGAGCCTTGCTCTCTCCCTCTCTCTGCTCCCTGCCACCATTCTCTGAGTGCCACAGACTGGGCCTCACATGGACTGAATTTCTATGTCTCAAAAAAACTGTAAGCAAATAAATCTTCTTTCCTCTAAGTTGTATGGTTAGTTATCTTGAATATCGCAGTGACAATGTTGACAGAGACATGGTCTCAGGCACTGTTTCATGAGAAACTAAACTAAGGCAGAAACCATAATGATTAAGAGGTATTGGAACCGGGCCTCGTCTGCAGGCAAAGACAAGGGGATGTTGTAGGCAGTAGCACTTTGTAAGGAAGGTGTGGAGAGCACAGTACATAGCATTAAGATGTGGAATCTGTGCTTCCACATCTTCCACAGGAGGATCACAGCTTCCAGGCCAGCCTCGGAAACTTAGCGAGCATCTCAGCAACTTAGTGAGACCTTGTTTCAAAATTAAAAATTAAAAAAAGGGCTGGATCTGTAGCTCAGAGGCAGAATTCCCCTGGGTTCATCATAGGGGAGCATCACACCCACAAACCAAGTGCAATCTGTTCTTAACCCATTGAATCTGAACTGGCCTTTGGCTTGCTTTTCCAATAAAGTGTTGTAGAGGTAAGGTTGTGTGGCTTTGAGCTTGGGCCTCAAACAGCTTGACATAACTCTGCTCTCATTCTTTTTCTTGGGGGGGTGTTCTGGGGATTTAACCCCAAGGGCATTCTTCTTCTGAGCTATCTCTAACCCTTTTTATTTTGAGATAGGGTTTTAGTAAGTTGCTAAGTGCCTCACTAAGTTGCTGAGGCTGGCCTCAAACCTGTGATCCTCCTGTCTGGGCCTCCCATGTACTTTGATAACAGGCATATATCACCACACCCAGCTAGCCCCATGCTTCTGAAAAAGACTCATCTCTTAGCATCTCTCCTTGGGGGGCAACAAGCCATCCTTGGCATTTCATGGCTGTGACACTGCTATAAATAGCTTGGCGTCCTGTCTGTCACCATTGGTTGGCTTGGCCTTGCCTCTTCCCATCACAGTCTGCCAGACTTCCAGGACCACGTTTGTCTCAGGCTGTGAAAATTTTGCAGGATGTTCCTGATCCTAGCCCCTCATGTGACTGGGCATGTGCTTATTGTCTGCGGCCATGTTACCAGACACTCAGCCTGCAGGTCCCCTGGCACTGGCCCTTCCTTTGCTGCAGCCTATCCGTCAAGTCATCTTGACCTGTTCTGCCCAAGCCAGGCCTAGATTTTGACACTATCACGAGGGCAGCTGCAGCTCTTCAGCTGTGCTTCATGGTGGCCTTGGCCAGCTTCCACCTCCCGGCCAGCTCCCAGACGCCCCTGGAATGTTGAGAGCGAGCTTTGACCTAGACCTGGCTCACCTCACACCATAACTAATGAGTTTATGATAGCATGCAATAAACCTCAAAACAGCTTGACTCGGATTCTTAAAGGGCCAGTTCCAACCATCCTGTGTCACCCCAGCAGAAGCACACTGCTCATTTTAGTTAAGGACCCCATTCTAGCACTGCAGTGGGCAAAGTGTGTACTTGATATAACATCGCATCCACTGTAGGTGTCTCAGGGATGTGAGGTTCCTTCTAATATCAGAGCTAATATGCTCTAATTTCTTCCTTCCCTCCCTCTCTTCCTTCTTCCCTCCCTCCCTCCCTCCCTCCCTCCCTCCCTTCCTTCCTTCCTTCCTTCCTTTCCTCCTTCTTTCCTTCCCTCCCTCCCTCCCTTCCTTATTTCCTTCCTTCCAGTATTGAAATTGAACCCTCTAAGTTACCTCTAAGTTACACCCCGCCCTATTTTTTTAAATTTTGAAATAGAGTCTTGCTAAGTTGCTTAGGGCCTTGCTAAGTTGCTGAGGCTGGCCTTGAACCTGTAATCCTTCTTCTCAGCCCCCAAGTATCGGGAGTATAGGCATGTGCCACCATGCCCAGCTCTTATGTTTTTCTTATGTACTTGTTTTAAGAGCTGAAATTAAGAATGACACTAAGACTGAAATATTGGCTACCCCTATAATGGGAAGTTGGATGATGATTATGATGATGATAGTAACACTAACCAACATTCAGTGAGCATCTATTACATGTCAGGCTCATTTTAAATTAAATTATACAGTATGTTTTGAGTCCCCATGATACCTTTTCCCTGTGAGGTAGATTTTATCCCATTTTATAGATGAGGAAACAGCGGTACAGAGGTGAAATAATTTGCCATATTTCAGAAAATACAACAATTGGCTAGCCAGGCTTGGAATCCAGGCCGAGAGCTTAGTTTGTTTGTGCTTTTAGCTCTATGTTATCTTATATCTGAATGTGCTGCAGACAGGCCCTAATTAGATGGTTTTTCCCTCTTAATTAAATCTGGGAGCAATGATGGTGAAATTTTTCTTCAATAATTGAAGAAAACTATTGGGAGTTATTTCTTCTGTTTAATTATACCTGTCAGTGTCAGCTCTTCAAAGCAGAAAAATTAACATAACTTTCTAGCTTTCTATATTATAAACACTCAACCGTAATTTCACCCCCCAGGATATCCATTGTTACGGCTTGAATATTTTATTTACTATTTTTATTTTCAATGTCTTCTAATATTACATCAATAATAAAAAGTAATTTGAGAAAGTACAGAGAACCAAAAAGAAGGAAATAAAAAATTCATTCCAAATTCTACTATATTATTAGCTTTTCAAAGTGTGTATATCATATTGCTCTATAATTTGAGCTTTATAATTTAATAATATTTTGTAAAATCTTTCATCTAAATTAATACCCTCCCATGACACTCCTATTAGATTTTTTGTTTTTCTGGGTTTTTAAAAATTTTTAATGCTGGGAATTTAACCCTGGGCCTTGCACATGCTAAGCACGTGTTCTGCCACTGAGCTACACTCTCAGCAAATTTTCTTTCAGTATAACAAATGACCAAAAATTTAGTGGCTTAAAACAACACATATTGCCGGGCGTGGTGGCGCACGCTTGTAATCCCAGCATTCGGGAGGCTGAGACCGGAGGATCCGGGTTCGAGGCCAGCCTCAGCTACCTAGTGAGGCACTCCGAAACTAAGTGAGACTCGGTTTCAAAATAAAAGAATAAAAAAATAGGGCTGGGGGTATAGCTCGGAGGTAGAATGCCCCTGAGTTCAGTCCCTAGTACCGCAAAAAAAAAAAAAAAAAAAAAAAAAAAACAACAACAACACATATTTATTATCTCATGGTTTCTATGGGTCAGGACTCCGGGCCCAGCTTAGCTTGATCCTCTGATCAGGGTCAAACGAGGTGGCCATCATAGTGTTAACTTGGCTGAATTCACATCTGGAGGCTTGAATAGAGACAAATTCACATCCAATCTCATCCAGGTTGTTGACAAAGTTAATTTTCTTGAGGCTGTGGGACCGAGGGCCTTATTTTTGCTGGCTATTGGTTGAAGGCTGGCATCAGGCCCCGGAGGCTGCTCACCATTCACTGCTGTGTGGCCCTTTCCATGGAGAGTCCACAGCATGATCCTGTGTTTCTTCAAGGCCTAAAAGGTAAGTATTATATCTCCATCTCTACCTATCATAATGTAACCTGGGAGTTCTGTCACCTTGACTGTATTCTATTTGTTAGAAGCAAGTGCCAGGTACTGCCTGTACTCAAGGAAAGGGGATTATACAGGTATGAACATAGGTCCTCTGGGGTCCATTGGCCACATACCATTAACTGAACCACAAGCTGGACGTGATGGCACACACCTGTAATCCTGGTACTTGGGAGGCTAAGATAGGAGGATGGCGGGTTCGAGGCCAGCTTCAGCAACTTAGTGAGACTCTGTTTCAAATTAAAAATAAAATAGAGCCGGGGGTGTAGCTCAGAGGTAGAATACCCCTGGGTTCAATCTCTAGTATCACAAAAACAAAAATAAAACTGAGCCATGCGATTTTAGTTTTTTGAATAGGCTGTAATTTCTTTAATGGATCCTTTATATTTGGACCTTAGTATTTCCATGCCATTTGCTATAACAAAATACTGAGACAATCTACTTATAAAGAGAAAAGATGTTGGCTCCAGTTTTGGAGGTTCTGGTCCACGATTGGTTGGCCCTATTGATTTAGGGCTATGGTGAGGTGGCACATCATGGTGAGTATATAGCAAAACAAAACTGCTTACCTCATGGCCAGGAAGTAAAAGAGAGAAGGGAAGGGGCTAGGATCCTACAATGCCCTTCACGAGCATTCCCTTCAAAGACCTAAAGATTTCCTATGAGGCCCCATGCCCCAAATTCTACCACTTCCTGATAGCACCACTCTAATAGTTTGGATTTAGAACTTCCCCTTAGCCCTCAGGGAAACAAGGTAGCAATTTTGGAAGCAGGGCTCAGTTGAGGAGGGGACCCCTGGAGGTGTGACCTTGGGGATTTTTATGCTTCCTCCTACCCCTGCTTTCTCTCTTCCTTCTGGCTTCCTCCAGCCTCCATGATGTGAGAGCAGACCCCTTGCTCTCTCCCTCTCTCTGCTTCCCACTGCCATGCCTTGAGTTCCACAGACCCAGCCCAACATGGACTGAAACTCTGAAATCTCCAAAAATTATGAGCAAATAAATCTTCCTTCCTCTTAGTTTTGGATGACAGTAGTGAGAATGTTGACAAAGATAACCACCTTGGGGACTGAGCTTTTAACCCATGAGCCTTTAGGGGACATTCAAGATTCAAACTATAGCAATCACCGTTGCGGTTAAATCTTTTCATAGGCTCTTAATTACTTCCTTTTCATGAATTATAAGAAATGGATTTGCTGGATCAAAAAGCTCATGCATTTTAAAGGCAATTAATAGTGTAGTGCAGAAGGGCATGAGAGACATGTTAATGAACTAAGCCAGGCTAATATTTGTAAAGTGCTTAAAATAGTGCTGGCTGGGTGTACTGGAAGGACATATGTATATACCAAGTAAAATGAAAAAAAATAAAATGGAGTTGTTTCAACTTCACAATAACCCTGTAAGGTAGGTACTAGAACTATTCATATTTTATAGAAGATGAGGTTGGAGGGCAAGGAGAAAGATTACTGAATTGAATACGAAAGGGCCTATGCCACATCCCAGCCCCTCCACTCATGAAGCAGATTGCAGGTTTAACTTATTTTTATTTTATACTTTTATTAGTACATTGCAATTATACATCATAGTGGGGGTTCAATGTGATGCAAACATACATGCACATAGCCCTTGGCATATTTTCCTCCACATCCCACCCTGATACCCCTCCCTCCCTGTACATGTTAGTGAGTTTGGTAGTGATATGTTCATATATTGCCATAGTATTATTTGAGCTGTTTCCTCCCTCTATCCTCCTTTCCCCCCTCCTCAACCCTGTACGAATCCCCTCCCACTATTCCACTGGTCTCTCTTCACATTATTTAAAGTTCCTTATCTTTCCTCTTTTCTCTCTAGTTTCTGAATATGAGAGAAAACATACAACCCTTGACGTCTGAGACTCGAGCCAGTTAGTTTTCCCTGTCTGAGTTTACTGTCTCTTCTTCCATCACCTTATTCACATCAGTGGAGTTAATGCTTGAGCAAATGCCTGGAAGCTATGGACCAGTGATTCTCGCCCTTGGCTGCACTGCGGAATTACCTAGGGGAGCCTTAGAAACTAGAGATGCCTGGGTCTTGGCCCTAGGAATTCTGATGTAATTGGTCTGGCCTGTGGCCTAGGCATTGGGATTTTTTTAAAGTTCCCCAGGTGAGCCCAATGTGCAGCCAGGGTTGAGACCTACTCCTAACATTGCCCACACTTGCAAAGGATTAGTTCTATATATAGCTGAGGAAGCAACAGTCAGTTTTTGCTCGATGCTCTAGGCTGTCGGGAAGTGGTGCACTAGTGTTGGGCTGGAATTGAGCCTCTGTCTTAAACTCCAGAGTCAACTCAGTCTGCAAAGCGAGTTTGGGAAGCCATCAATTACCTGCTGTTTTGCCCTCCGGTGTGGGTCCCTGGGCAGCAGGGCATCAACATTAGGGCTGCTTTCCAAGGGAGCCTGCTGCTGCTGCTGCTGTTGCTGCTCTTTTTCCAGGAGCCAAAGCAGATCCTCACATCAGAGCCTCAGCATCCTGCTGCCTGTCAGTCCAGCTGCACGACTGAGGTGGAGAGACCAGATGCCTGGCTGCCTGCCACTGGAGCTGGGTAGCAGATTTGCTGAGGTGTCTTTGGGGCCAGGCCAGCCTTCCAGCTCACCATGAAGGCTGGGGATGGATTTCTCTGAGCAGCCAAATGTAGCTCAAAATGAACACGATCAATCAATGGAATGAAAGCTTTGGTCAAGTTGCCTTGGAGTGACAGAGAGGGCCAGCACCAGTCTCTGTTTGACGCTGCATCAGACAAAATTGGGAGAAGTATATGCGTCTGCCATTTTGCTGAGGTGATTATGGGGAAGAAATGGTGATGTGGGAAAGTTTCCAGAGAAAGACAAAGAAGAACTGCCCCCCCTGTTTTTGGTACTGGGGATTGAACCCATGGGCATTCTACCTCTGAGCTGTATCCCTAGCCCTTTTTACTTTTATTTTGAAACAGGGTCTCACTGAGTTGCTGAGGCTGACTTTGAACCTGCAGTCTTCCTAGCTCAGTCTCCCAAGTACTGGGATGCCTGGCAGCACATTTTATTTTTATTTATTATTTGTTTATTGATTTTTTTTTGCCTTGAAATAGGGTCTCACTAGGTTGCTGAAGGTCTTGCTAAGCTGCTGAGGCTGGTCTCAAACCTGTGATCCTCCTATCTCAGCCTCCCAAGTACTGGCATTGCAGGCATGTGCCACCACACCTGGTAGAGAAAACTCATTTAAGGCAGGCCTGTGTGTGGAAACACCTGAAGTGTAATCTCATTGAATCTGAGTATGATAACAACTGCAAGAATTTGATGTGGTTAGCTCCATTTCACAGGTGAACACATTAAGCCTTAGAGCTGAGGCATCCTTGTGTGGTAACCTAAATAGCAAATGACAAAACCAGAGACCATGCCTTGGCCTCTTGGCCTGCAAAGCACTTGTTTTTGGCACACCATTGTGCTTCTCAAATTGGAAGCGAAAATTTGTGTGTGTGTGGTGCTAGAGATTGAAACCAGGGTGTTCTACCTCGGGGACACACCCCTAGTCCTATTTTATCTCTTTAATTTTAAAACTGGGTCTTGCTAAGTTGCTGAGAGCCTCGCCAAGTTGCCGAGACTGGCCTCAAATCTGCAATCCTCCTGTCTCAGCCTCCTGAGTACTGGGATTATAGGCATGTACCACCATGCCCAGCTGGGAAGGGAAACTTGTGATCCAAGTAGCTTTTTTTTTTGGTAATTTCCTTGCTTCTCATTAGAATCATTACCATCATGGCCTATCTTTGGCCTAACTTTGAAGCACTGAAGATAGTTTTTGTAATGATCCCCACTGAATTGATGCAGGCAATGTTAACTGATATAACAAACCGAACCCCAGATCTCAGGGACCTAACACAATAGACATTTCTTTCTCTTTTTTTTGGTACTGGGGATGGAACTCAAGGGCATTCTACCGCTGAGCTATACCCCCAGCCCTATTTTTTATTCTTTATTTTGAAACAGGGTCTCACCAAGTTGTGGAGGGCCTCACTAGGAAGTTGAGGCTGGCGGCAAACCTGGATCCTCCAGTCTCAGCCTCCCAAATGCTGGGGTTACAAGCATGTGCCACCATGCACAGCTGACATTCATCTTTTGTTCACATACAATCCAACTGACCATGCAGGGAGGACGATTTTGCTCCATTCAGTCATTTGGGGGACCAGGCTCCTTTCCCCCAAGGCTCTGCCCTCCCCTAGGGCTTTACTGTTATCCACCAGGCCCTCTGTCTCTGCAAGGCATGTGGGGAAGGGAGTGTGGAGAATTCTGTGAGGAGTTCTGCTGCCTAGGTGAGGACATGATATACCTTACTTCTGTCTATATCCCCAAACCAGCACTCAGTTACATGCCAATGCCTACTGCAAGGCAGGCTGGGAAGTATATCTAGTTGTGTGCTAATGAAGACAAGGACAATGGACTTTAGTGAACATATTGTAGTACTGTCTGCAACCACGAATGCCCCTGACATTTCTTCATTCCTGAGGCATCACCTTGACTCTATCCACACCGCCTCCAGAAAGCTGTTTTTGTGCTACATTTCAGCTCTCCTCTGATAATGATCTCTGCTCCTTGTGCATAAGTCACAAAATAAGAACCAATAGTAACTGTCCATGCCATTGCTGTGAGCCTTTATTTTTTTCTTTTTTCCGTACTAGGGATCGAACCCAGGGGCATTCTATCTCTGAGCTACATTCACAGTCCTGTTTTATTTTTTATTTTGAAACAGGGTCTTGCTTGGTTGTAGAGAGTCTCACTATGTTGTGGAGGCTATCCTCAAACCTGTGATCCTCCTGTCTCAGCCATCCAAGTACTGGGATTACAGATGTGTGCCATTATACCCAGCTTGCTGTGAATGTTTATAGGGTCACCATACATCTGAGTGGCACCTGGGCCACAAATTGTGGGTCTTTATAAAGATGTCTGCCACCTTCTGCCAGCTCTTCTGGGCAGGGAGTCAGTGATGGAGGGGTTGCTGATCTTTGGCCTAGCTCCTCATTCCAGTAATGATGATGAATGTTGGTGGCTCAGACTCTGGAAGCCTTGATTGTTTTGCCTGTGGCATCTCCTCTCAGTATGCTTTCTTTTTTTTTCAACTTGGCTAGCTTCAGACTCCAGGAAGAAGGTGAGTTTTATAGTGATGGACAGTAGGGATATTTCACACCTGCCAGTTTTGCTAATGAGTCAGCTAAGCTCCTACCTGTTTATTGGTGGACTGAAGTAAATGAATTGTGCAAAGTGGTATAAATGTAGTTACTTGTGATAATATAAATGGACATTTTATTTAACCCCAGTACTTGAGAGGCTGAGATAGGAGGATCACGAGTTCGAAGTCAGCCTCGGCAACTTAGTGAGGTCTTCAGCAACTTAGTGAGACCCTGTTTCTAAATAAGAAATAAAAAGGGCTGGAGATAGAGCTCAGAGGTAGAATGCCCCCGGGTTCAATTACTAGCACCACAATGAATGAATCTTTTAGATGTTACTGACTCTTGTTTTGGTGAATATGTGCCTCTTGGCACTTCCCCAGCTCCACAAGGTAAAGAACTTAGGCAGGTTCCTTCCTCAGCCTTCCATGGAGGCCTGGCTGATGTCTTTGGCTGGTGCATCCTAGGATCTGACCTCTTTCTATGTGTGAACAAAGCATGTGACCCCCCCTAAGATGACCAGCCTTCATTGAGCTCCTGAAGACTGCAGACCTCTGGGTGTCTGCTGAGGCCTCTGTCCATCCACTGCATGGCGACAATGTCTTGTTGCATTGAGTTTGTGGCAGGACCTCTGGCCCAAGTGTCATATACTATAGGGATTGAAGGCAGCTTGGAAAGACCAGCAACCACTCTGCTTGACCTCATTTTTATTTTTTATAATAATTAGTGCATTGTAATCATACATCTTTGTTAGGTACAAGCTGATAAAGGCATATATGCACACATTTCTCATTTAACCCCTTCCCCAATTCCTACCCCACTCCCTCGCCCTCCCTCCTTCTCAAGTTCAGTTTAGTGATTGACCTTGGGGGATTTTTCTTTAGAGACACATTGTTCAAAGCGTAGCTAAGAAGTAATCTATAAATATATGCACGCTTGTAATCCCAGGATCTGAAGGGAGGCTGAAACAGGAGGATCGCAGGGTTGCAGCCAGCCTCAGGTACTTAGTGAGGCCCTCCACAGCTTAGTGAGACCCTGTTTCAAAATAAAGAATAAAAATTAGGGCTGGGGGTGTAGCTCTGAGGTAGAATGCCCCTGGATTTAATATCTAGTACCAGAAAAAAATAAAATAAAATGTAGCCACAGAGGAATTTCATGGTTTATATTTTTGGGCAATAAATGAGACATCTAAGTTGAAGAAATAAGCAAGGCCCCAAACCCAAGGACAAGGTTTTAAAAGTTTAATATTCTGAAATGCACTCGTGGTCTCAATCTGCACAATAACACACTTAACCTTGGGCTTTGTCTGACCGTATAACCTTGTTCGTTTATGTGGTAGGTAGTTTTCCTGCCCAGCTGACCTATTGTTCTTCCAGTCCCCTGGTTTGAAATGCTCCATTCTATCAAAACAAGAGTGGAAAAAGAAGACAAGCATAAAACAGAAAGCAGAACTGAGATGGTTTTAATCTTTTTTGTTGGTGCTGGGGATTGAATCTGGGGGTGTTCTCCCTTTGAGGTGCATCCCATCCTTTTTATTTTGAAATAGGATCTCGCTAAGTTGCTGAGGATCTCACTGAGTTGCTGAGGCTGGCCTCAAACCTGTGATCTCCTCTCTCAGCCTCCCAAGTACTAGGATCACAGATGTGTGCCACCATGTCTGACTGCTTTTAATTTTTTACTGATGACATTGTGAATGTATTGAGGCTGAATGAAAATTCCTTTTGGAATAGGTGCTAAATGATGAATGAGAGCAGCAGCCATTAGGCAGTCCCTCTGGGGGGAGCTGTCTTGTCTTTAACCTTGCTGTGTTATGGGCAGAGGAGCATCTTACTGCAGACAGGGGCTCACGAAGTCATTGGAGGATCCTCATGTGTTGTTTTCCATAAGGGTTAGTGCACAGTTGGTGCTCCTGCTCAATCTTGCCTTGACTTGATTTGTGTACTCCAAACCCAATCCTCCGAAGATGATTCTGCTCCCATACCAATCAAAACATCACATTATGGAATGAAAACCAGACCAAGAGTCTTAGTTTTTATAACTTACTAGCTATGTGACCTCAGTATAGCAAGACTATAGTTTCCAAAGGAGGCTGTACCAATATCTTCCATCCTACATATTCTTCTAGAAACTTGCTGTCCCCCATCAAAAGGGAGATTTTAGCAGCCAGGCATGGTGGCTCACATCTATTATTCCAATATTTGGGAGGCTGAGACAGGAGGATTAGAAGTTCGAGGACAGCTTCAGCAACTCAGTGAGACTTTCAGTAACTTAGTGAGGCCCTGTTTCAAAATAGAAAAAAAAAAAGGGAGGTAGGTGTCCCCTGGGTTCAATCTCCACTACACACATTTAAAAAAAAAGAAAGTCTAGTTCCTCTCTTCTTGGATCTGGGTGGGTAGATGTGTGACTACTTCCACAAACAGAATATGGAGGAAGTGATACTGTATGATTTCTGGGTTAGCTAGCAAAGAGATTGTATAAGTTCTGCTTGGTTCTTTTGACACATTCACTAGTAGAACCCAGATCCCTGCTATGAGGATGCCCCAGCAGCCTGTGCAGTAGACAGGAACAAGGACATTGGCCTACAACACTGACTGGGCTCCCCGTTAACAGTAGATATCAGCTTACTTATCCATGTGAGTGCGCCATCTTGAAGGTCAATTTCCTGGCCTCCGTCTGAACTGCTGGCCCTGAAGCCACAGAGAGCAGAACTGATCCATCCTTGCAAAGTCCTTCTTGAACTGCAAATTTGAGGGCAAAAATAAGTTATTATTCTTTTGGGTTGTGGTATTGGGGATTGGACCCAGGGGCATTCTATCTTCTACCTACTGTCCTAGCCTTTTTTATTCTTTATCTTGAAACAGGGCCTTGCTAAGTTGCTGAGGCTGGCTTCAAACCTGCAATCCTCCTGACTCAGTCTCCCAAGTACTGGGATTACAGGCGTGCACCACCATGCCTAACCAGTTATTCTTTTTTAAGTGATGAAAAGTTTGGGTTTATTTCACAGTATTGCACATGTAGTTACAATATTTAGGGCCCGGGAGTCCCACATTTCTGCATATACCCTATAGATATAAAATCATCAATATATAAGTAGATCTATAAGGATGTCTTTGCTGTTGAGCAAAACACCCTCGAAGCAACCAGAACACCAGTCAATAGAGAAATGGTTGCATAAATCATACATACCATCCGCATCAGGGACTGTGAAGTTATTACCATGAATCACTTAGTGCTACATTGATTACCTCAGAAAGCTGGCCATGATGTATTGTTAAAGTTGAAAAACAATTTGCATGGTAATTTATAATATGATCCACTGTGTGTAGAAATGAGCAATAATCAACCTCTTCTACACATGCAGTTATGCCTATAGGAGTCTAAAAAATTATATAGAAAGGTACATGCTGAGCTGATAACACAGGGTAAATTAGTGAGATAGGGACTGGGAGGGCAGAAACCATGATCATAGTGTGATATTAAGGAAGGTCTTGGGATAAAAATATTAACTTTATATGTCTTTGGATTATTTCACTTAGTGCAGTGATCATGTCTTACATTTTTTTTTTTTTTTTTGCGGTACTGGGGATTGAACTCGGGGGCATTCTACCTCCGAGCTATACCCTCAGCCCTATTTTTTATTCTTTATTTTGAAACCGAGTCTCACTAAGTTGCGGAGTGTCTCACTAGGTAGCTGAGGCTGGCCGCGAACCCGGATCCTCCGGTCTCAGCCTCCCAAATGCTGGGATTACAAGCGTGTGCCACCACACCCAGCTCATGTCTTACATTTGTAATAAAAGAAATGCACTAAAGGAAAACAAATATTCCTATTAACTTTAAGGAAGAAAGGGTATAGAACTTGCAGTAAGACAGATATGTATGTGAATCCTGGATCTGCCACCTAGTAAGTAATCATAAGCAAGCTACATGACTTCCCTGAGTTTTATGTTTCTTCATCTTCAAAGGGAGAATAACAATGCCTACCTTGAGGAATTCTTGGGAGGATCAAGAGGATCATTTTATGTGAGTAACCCCAATATAAGCCTTAGCTCCACATAGCCAGTCTTGGTTGTTGTTCTGTCTGCAGAAACACAGTCCAACAGGAAAAGAGAGAAAAAGAGAAAGAAGGAAGAAGGGAAGAAGAGATGAGAGCCAGCTGTAGTAGCACACAACTGTATTCCTAATACTTGGGAGGTTCAGACAGGAGGATCACAGGTTTGAGTCCAGCCTCAGCAACTTTAGCAAAATCCTGTTTCAAAAAAAACCCATAAAATAGGGCTGGGGTGTAGCTTGTATATAGAACATCCCTGAGTTCAATCCTCAGTACCACACACACACACACACACACACACAAAATAGAGGGCTGGGGGTGCAGCTCAGAGGCAGAACACCCCTGGGTTCAATCCCCAGTTCCGTAAAAAATAGGGGAAGTCTTTGTTGCTTCCCTTTGAACATTGAGCAGGCCTTTGTGACAACTTAAGTAATAGAACACAATGTTAGTTGTGACTAATACACGACTGCAGAAGCTGGGTCATAAAAGGCAATCCATCTTCTGCCTGGTGTGTGCTTGTCCTCTCTCTCCGCCTACTCTCAGGACAAGCTCTGTTGGAATCCTGAGCTGCCATGTGGGAGAATCTGGTTACCCTGAGGATTCCATGTTGGTGAAACAACGTGGAGATAGAGATGCCCGAGGAACCACGTTGTTGTTAAGTGGTCAGTTGTTCGCATCTTCTCAGACTCTAGACAACTGACTGAATAAGGGGGTTGGATGACCTCAGCTCTCCAGCCCCTCTCTAACTACAGCCTCTCAAGTAATCAGAACATCACCTTTCCTCCTCCTCCTCCTCCCCTTCCTCCTTCTCCTCCTCCTGTTTTGGTACTGGGAATTGAACCTAGGGGCATTCTACCTCTGAATTACAACCCCAGTCCTATTTTTTTTTTAATTTTGAAATGGGGTCTTACTAAGTTGCTGGGTCTGACCTCGAACCTGTGGTCCTCCTGTCTCAGCCTCCCAAATACTAGGATTACCGGTTTACCACCCCAGATGTATCATCCAACTTTTTAAAAAACATGCTAAAGATCACACAAGTAATAAATAGCAGAATTGAAATTTGAACCTGGCAGACTGCCTCCAGAGTCCATGATTTTAATCACCAAACTCTACCGCTTCTTGATTATTGTTAAACAAATGTTTCCAAATTAACTTTTAGGAAAAATAACATTTTAAGTAAGTGGTTTAGAGGCAAATGTGGATATCTGGGGAGACTATAATGGGTATTATGGTTAAAAATATTCAAAGGAGGAATGTTCTCAGAAGGAGGTTCTGCCTTCAGAGAACCTACAAGGGAAACATTTTAATTCTGTTCACAAAATCTCAAAATTATGAACCAAATACTCTACATATAATCAGATACTGGATTTGTGTATCATCTCCTATTTTTAAATATGAGTAAAACCTGATGCACCTATTAATAATTCATAATAAAACCTGCATAAAATGTGAGCAAATTATATACATATTCATCCCACTATACCCGATGGATAGATACAATTATTGCTTGCCAATCAAAAATAAGATAAAGGAAAAAACCTCACTAAAAAAGTTTGGAATAAGCATATAATAAGCAAAGCAATAGCAATGATCTAAAGCTTGTTGGGTACATGGGTCAAATAACAGAAGTTAGTTTCCAGCCAGCATGTGTGCTATAAGGAGGCTTTCCCTCAAAAATAGATCCAGAATATTTCTGCTTCCACTCAACACTCTATAATCCATCTTCTACCCTGCAGCCAGAGTGACCTTAAAAGGTGGAAATCAGATAGTGTCAGTGTTTGCGTTAAAACCTTCCGGGGCTTTTCTTCCTGTACCTGACCCACCTCTCTGCCTTCCCTGCTGGTCATATTCTCTCTGTCTCTCTCACTGGGCTCCAGGCACACTGACCTTTGTCACACACACCTTGCATAAGTTCTCAAATTTATTTGGCTTACCACTCTTTTTGCAGAAAAACATTACTCCACCCCCCCCCCCAATCTATTCCTTCAAGTGAATAAACAGTAAGATACAGTGACCAATTCACACTTTTATGTTTCTGTATTTCTTTCCAGTACCCCTAGGGGGCAGGATAATCCACTTTCGGAACCTATGTTGGAGACTTTGACTTGCAGTTTCTTTCTCTTGTAAGTCTCCACCTAACTGGCTCCTTCCTCTCATTTGGGTCTCAGCAAAAATGTCACCTATTGATGTGGGGAAGTAGTAACTCTGATACACTGTTGGTGGAATTATAAATTAGTACCACCACTATGGAGATTGGTTTGGAGGTTTCTCAAAAAAACTAGGAATGGAATCACCATAAGACCTAGTTGTACCACTCCTCAGTATCTTTCCAAAAGAATTAAAATCAGAATATTATAGTAAAACAGGTATACCCATGTTTATAGCAGCACAATTCACAATAACCAAACTATGGAACCAACCCAGGTGTCCATCAAAAGATGAATAGGTAAAGAAAATGTGGTATATACATGCAATGGAATTCTACTCAGCCATAAAGAACAACAAAGTTACCTTATTTGCAGGAAAATCAATGAGGCTAGAGAATATTATACTGAGATCATCCAGGCTGGGTGTGGTGGTACACGCTTGTAATCTCAGTACTTGGGAGGCTGAGACAAGAGGATCGCAGGTTCAAGAATAGCCTTAGTAATATAGGGAAACTCTCTGCAACCTAACGAAACCTCATTTCTAAACAAAAAATAAAAAAGTGCTGGAGTGTAGTTTGGAGGTAGAATGCCTCTGGGTTCAATCCCCAGTAAAACACACACACACACACACACACACACACACACACACACACACACACACACACACTCAGCCAGTCGTATGTTGTCTCTCATATATAGGAGCTAGAGAGAAAATAGGAAGCATAGGGGACTTTAATGTGGAGAGAGACCTGTAGAGTAGTAGAAGGAGATTGGGGAAAGGAGTTAGGGAGGGAAGATGGAGGATTGAAGAAGGAAACAGTTCCCATGATACCATGGCAACATGTGAAGGTATCACTATCAATCTCACTAACACGCGTGGCGATGGAAGAGGGGAGGAGGGTTGGGATGTGGAGAGAAATACACCAAGAGCTATGTGCATGTACGTTTTTATTACATTGAATGTCACTATGATGTCTAATGGCAGTGCATTAATAAAATAATAATAATAATAATAATAATAATAATAATAATAATAATAATGTCACATCTTTAGAGAGCTCTTCCCTGACTTTTCAAATTTGTCACCCAGAGTCCTTTTGCATTACCTCACGCTTTGTCTCCTGTATTGTATATGCCATATCTGCATTATCTTGGTTGTTATCCTCTTCACTTTCTGTCTCCCCTATATCAGTTAGTCTCCCCCTTCTCAGTTTTATTATGTAACGAACTATGTCAAAACGGAGAGGCCTAAGTCACCACTTACTTAATTCCTCCTGAGTTCGTAGGTTGTGGGTTTGGTCTGGGCTGGCTGAGTCGTTCTTGGGTGACTGGCTCATGTGCGTGCTGTCAGCTGATTGGCCTGCTGGGGCCAGCTAGGTTACAGTGGCTCTCACTGGGAAGGCTGGAGCACTGGGAATTTCTGCATGTGTCTGTCATTCCTTAGCAGATGAGCCCAGGCTTGTTCAGACGGCAGTTATAGGATTTATTCCAAGAGATCCAGATCAAAATGCAAAGGCTTCTTCAGAATTGCACAGTGTCAATTCTGTTGCATTCCGTTGGTCGAACAAATCGCAATAAAAGCCCAGATTCAAGGGGTGCAAAAAAGAAATCCCACCTCTTCAGGACCAGAGCTGCAAAGTTTTGGTGGCCATGATTGCATTTTACCATACACTCGGTGGACCCTAACTGCCTGGAAAAAGGGCCTTGGTTGGGGTTTGCAAGAGATGGCTGCAAGGCTCGGGACACGCTGCATTCTGGTCAATCCCATATTCAGTCCTCACTTTGGTTTAAGTTATTCAAGATGTGGCAATTCTGCCTCTTACATTAACCCACTCTGGAATGCAACCACCAACTGAGAAACTGTCGCTTGAGAGAAAAATTACTCAAGCTGGGATGGCGGGAGGAGAGGGGGGTAACATGAGAAACTTCTAATTAAAGAGTGAGGCCGAGAATCTGTCAAATTCTGTAAGATAAAAATCTTCTCCAAAGGGCACATCTGCCAAGACTTCATTTCCACAGGCAATCTTCATTGGAAACGAGGTCAGCATGAAGCTAGAGTTCTCCCTCCCAGCCAGGCCTGGGGATAAAGTGGGGGGACAGTGAAAAGAACTAAATTAGATCCCCAAAGCTGGAGCTGTGCATCCTATGTTTAAAAAAAAAACTTTCTTGTCTGGTGCAGTGACACACTCCTGTAATCCCAGTACTTGGGAAGCAGAGGCAGGAGGATCACAGGTTTGGGGACAGCCTCAGCAACTTAGCAAGACCCTCAGCAACTTAGTGAGACCCTGTTTCCATATACAAAGTAAAAGAGGATAAGAATGGATCTTGGAGGTAGAATGCTCCTGGGTTTAATCTGCAGTACCACAAAACAAAGCAAAAACCAAGAAAACAAGAAACAGAAGAAAAGAAACTGTCTTAAGTTGGCAAGAGATGCCAGCAAGGGAAACCTCATCCTGACTGGGGATTTGGAATAAGGGTGCATGGAATGTTTCCCTTCCTTTTACCTGAACGGTTTCAAAGTATACTCCATTGAAATGTGCTCCATGTCCCAGAAGTAAGTCATTAAATTAGTCAGGCCATCAATAAGCCATTAGAGCTGACCTGCAGTATTTGCAGGGTTGTGCTGAATGTCTTGGGGATACCATAAAATGGGAGGTTCTGCTTCGGAGAACTCACAAGTGGGACGCACAGTCCCTGAAAGCTCTGACAGTCGATGCTGTCTGCTGGCAGCGCTCCCTGCAGCTGTGCCCATGAATCTTTCCTTGAGGGAGGATTTGGGGGCGCAGCTCCATGGCTGTCACAATGATCCTTTACTGGGTGACTCAAATGTGCAGGCATTTTGCACAGTCCAGTCCTTTATGTTACTATGCAATGGAATAATTCCAGTAATTCATATTCTCATTCTCTCTCTCTTTCTCTTTCCCTCCCTCCCTCCCTCTTTCTTCTACTCTCCCTCCCTTCCTTCCTATCTCTCTCTCTTTCTCTTTCCCTCCCTTCCTCCATCTCTCTCTTTCTCTTTCCCTCCCCTCCCTCCCTTTCTCTCTCTCCCTCCCTCTCTCTCTCCCTTTCTCCCACTTCTCTCCTCCTCCTCCTCCTCCTCTTCTTCTTCTTTCTTCTTTTCTCTTCTCTCTCTCTCCCCTCCCCCCTTCCCCCTTCCCCCTCTCTCCCTTTGGATTGAACCCAGGGGATTTCTACTTCTGAGTTACACCCACGGCCCATTTTATTTTTTATTTTGAAATAGGGTCTCACTAAGTTGGGGAGGGCCTCGCTAAATTGCTGAGGCTGGCTGCAAAAACCTGCTATCCTCCTGTCTCAGCCTCCAAAGTATTGGGATTACAAAAGTGAGCCACCACCCCCAGCTTCATATTGAGTTTATTTATTTGGGTTCTTGTTTTATTTTGTTTTTTGTCATACTGGGGATTGAACTCAGTGGTGTGTTACTTCTGACCTTGAACCTATGATCCTCCCATTGCTGCCTCCCAAGTACTGGGATTACAGGCGTACACCACCATGCCCGACTTTGACAACCCTCTCTTGAGCATCACTATTTTATCAATAGAAACTGAAGCCTAAAGTTACAGGATTAATTGGTGGCCAAACCAGGATTTCAAGTCACATTTGTTTTTGGTGCTCTAAGCTAGAACTCTATTCTGGATTATTAAGAGTAAATAAGCCAGGTGTGGTAGTGCACACCTATAATATCAATTCTTGGAAGGCTGAGACAGGGGGATCGCAGGTTCAAGGATGACCTCAGCAACTTAATGAGACTCCCAGCAACCTAGTGAGACCATGTTTCCAAAGAAAAATAAAAAAGGGTTAGGGGTGTAGCTCTGAGGCAGAATGCCCCTGGGTTCATCTCCAGGACACACACACACACACACAAATTAGTATCATTACTTGTATTCTTCTCACAGGCCAAGCTTTGCATGTACTATTTTATTGAATCCCCATCATAACCTTAGGAGATAATTTCAGTTTTTATGTCCATTTCATATATGGGGAAACTGAGATAGGGAGCAGTTATGTTCTTGCCCAAGGTCGCGTAGCAGGTCAGAGTGGGCCTGGATTTCATCATCATTGCCCTGTACCCTCTTGTTCTGGGTACTGGCCTGGTTCAGTGATAGGAGAGCTGCCCTTGTCCCACCCATGCTCACCCGAATCTATCCAAGACACATTGAAATGCAAACCATGGCTGTTAAAATAACCTTCCCACCGACCCTGACCCCATTCATAGTGGGCCCTTCATGAATTCCATTCCTCTTGCTGCTCTAAATCCCTCTCTGTTGGAATCCTGACAAGTCCTCTCCTTTGCTCTTTCATCATGGAAGGACAGCTCTGCAGAAACCCCTTCCTTCCTTCTGTCGGCCCTGATCTCCCCTCCTAAGCTGCGGGCCTGGGGCGCCCAGCCAAGGAGGGGGCCTTCCTTCGAAGCTCCTGAGAAAAGCTCCTGAGCAGCTGACACGGAGGAATGTGCCCCGAACCCGGCCTTTATTTCAGGCAAATTAAAGCTGACTGCAGAAGAAGGGGGCTAGAGAAGCCCCACCCTTCCCACTTTCTTGGATGCAACCCCTGACTTGGATCTGAGAAGACTCCAGCTGGAGCAGCTCCCGAAATCGCTGCAAATGACCCTTGTGTTCTGTGTAGGGTAAGGCTGAGATTGAGACAGGTCTGTGGCAGGTATGAGGCTGTCTGGTCCTTTTATGACAAAGCCAGGCCTGGAGCCCACCTATAGCCATGTCTCTACCCTCTCCAATCACTGTGCAACAGGGTCTGCAGTCTTCAGTCCCCGTGGGGAACCACCTTCACAATTTTCGCCATATCCATGCACCACCTGTGCCATTAATCACTTAAGATTTTCTTAAACTCGACTAATGTTTTCAACAGAATTTATTGAAAAGGGAAACTTCGTGAATCATTAGCTTGTCCTGGTTTTATTTATTTATTTTTCCTAATAACTGTACCAGAGGTAACATTAATTCAGTTTGCATTCCCAAGTGGACTACAGCATGCCTTCTGCCTTTTGGGAAACAGGGTCTTAAGATAACCGTGAGGAGGCAGAAGGAGCTGAGTTCAAGTTTCTCCTCTGTGGTTTACTAGCTACAATATCACAGGTGAGCGCCTTCACCTTTCTGAGCCTTGGGTTTTCTCAGTGGTGCAATTGAGTGAATATGAACTCCCACGCCTGCATTCCTTATAGGGTTGTCATGAGAACCCAATGTGGGAATATCCTTGAAAGAGCTTTGTTTAATGGAACGAGCTAAACCAATGCAGGTTCTCTTTATGACTCTTCTTGCAAGCTTCATTATTTCCCCCTTCAGAGGAGAACAATTTCTTTAGTTGCTCATCTTTCAAGAGATATGGAGCTCTCCTAGTGCCGGTCCCATCTCTTTCCTGACAGAATCTCCCTGAGCAAAGCCCTTATTTCCACATGCTTTTCTGTCCTGTGGGATCTCTATTCTACTGTGTACTCAAAGACATCTGGGTGAGGATTTTGTTTCACCTAGCTTGGTGAACAGAACTTCCTAAACATTTCCAAAGTCAGAGAGAAAAAGGTCCTTGGAAAGCTCAGCTGGTATATCCAGCCCTGGACAGCTCTGGCCAGGAAAGGGAAGCTGCTCATCTGCAATCTGCTCTGTATTTCAGGTTGTAAAGTATGAGTAGGAGCCCTGGCCAGTGCTTCATGGTGAAGGGGACAGTGACTGGGGTTCACAGTCCCTACTCACTGGAACCATGGGTAAATTTTACTAGGGACAACTCATTTTCTGATTCATTTTTCTTATCCAATGTCTGCGTTAAAAGTCTCAATGAAAGGGCTTGTTTGGATGTGTGTGTGTGTGTGTGTGTGTGTGTGTGTGTGTGTGTGTTTACCATTCAGAGCATTTATGTGCCAGGCACTATTGTAGAGTTTTACAAATATTAACTCATTTAAATCTCTCACCAACCTATGAAATGGGTACTATTAATGACCTCATTTTATTTTATTTTATTTATTTATTTATTTTGCGGTACTGGGGATTGAACTCAGTGGCATTCTACCTCTGAGCTATACCCCCAGCCCTATTTTTTTATTCTTTATTTTGAAACCGAGTCTCACTAAGTTGTGGAGTGCCTCACTAGGTAGCTGAGGCTGGCAGCGAATCCGGATCCTCCGGTCTCAGCCTCCTGAATGCTGGGATTACAAGCGTGCGCCACCACGCCCGGCGACCTCATTTTATTGATGAGGAAATTTTTGCACAGAGAAGTTAAGTGGTTTGCCGAAGGTCACACAGCTAGTGCTGAGCAAATCTGGGACTTGAACCCAGACAACTGGCTTCAGAATCACTGCTGTTAATTACTATAGTATATTACGAAATATAAACACATAGAATTTCCAAATTCTACTACCTTTCAAGGCCTCATTTCAAAGTTTCCTTCCACCTGAGGCCTCCTCTGAGCTCACACAAGGGCAACCTTTTAACCAATGGTACTTTTTCCATATCTTTCTAAAAGCACATATCCTTTCCAGCTTGCATTAGAATAATGTTTATATGTCTTATTTTTCTCTGTGTACATGTGTGTTCCTGAGTAATCGTTAGTGTTCCTCACCAAATATTTCTGGCTCTCAACTTCTAGGCATATGATAGACTTGCATTTCCTAGACCCTTGTTGTGGGGTCACTGTGACTTGTTCTGGTCTATGATTTGTGAATAGAATGGGCATGAGTTACTTCTGGGACTGACCATTGAATTGTTGGTGAAAATCCTCTAGAATTCTTTCTTGTGTCACAGAAACAGGCAATATTTAAGATAGTAGCTGGTCCATCTGCCTGGGTCCCTGAGTGTTGCCAGCCATTATGGGGATGAACTCTGAACGAGATATAAACATTTGTTGTAAAATATTTTTGTTGTTGAGCTATTGGTGCAATTTGTTACTACACCAAAGCCTAACTTATACTGACTGATGTAGTCTAGTTGATCCCTAGTTTTAGTTATCAGTGTGCAATATGAAAGATGGGCAACATCTTTAGAACCGTGAAGTTTGAATTTTTTTTTCAATACTGGGAATTGAAACCAGGAGCATTCTACCTCCGAGCTACATCCCCAGTCCTATTTTTTATTTTTTATTTTGAAACAGGGTCTCACTAAGTTGCAGAGGGCCTCACTAAGTAGCTGAGGCTGGCTGTGAACCCAGATCCTCCGGTCTCAGCCTCCCAAGTACTGGGATTACAAGCATGCGCCACCACACCCAGCGAAGTTTGAATTTTGGAAGGGAAATTGTTTAAACAGGGATGAGATTGACTTTAAATGTATATATAAAAGGCATCCAGGTTGGAAAGGAAAAATTGTTTCTATTTACAGAAGATATAATTATCCATGTGAAAAATCCCAAAGAATCAACCAGAAAGCTCCAAGAACTAATGGCAGTTTAGTGGTTTTCAGGACACAGACAAAAAATTACAGTATAAAATTATTGTATTTCTATATATCAGCAATAAACAACTATAATTGAAATTTTACAAGTAGTAATATTTACAAAAGCACTCAAAAATGAAACTTTTAAGTCTATGAAAATATGTGAAGGATCTTTATAATGAATGCTATGTGCTGAAGAAGTGAACATAGGAAGATCTAAATAAATGGGGAGATATACCATGTTCATCCACCAGAAAACCTAATATTGTTAGATGCTAATTCTCTACAAATTAATATGCAACACAATCTTAATAAAAATCCCAGCAGGATTTTTTGGGGGGTAGTTATTGAAAAGTCAATTCTAAAATTTACATGGGAAAGCAAATGGACTAGAATAGCTAAAAACATCAGCAACTTAGTGAGATCCTGTTTCAAAATAAAAAATAAAATAGGGCTGGGGATGTGGCTCAAAGGTAGAATATCCCTGTGTTCAATCCTTACTACCAAAAAATAGCTAAAACATTTTTTGAAAAAGAACAAAATTAGAGAGCTCACACTATTTTGGTATTAAGAGCTACTATAAAGCCACATTAATCAAAGCAGTGCTATATTGGTGAAGGACTAGGAACATAGATCAATGACAGAGAATAGAGAGTGCAGAAGTTAACCCACTCAAACATAGTCAATTGATTTTCATTAAAGTTGCAAGGGAAATTCAATGAGGGAAAGGATAGTCTTTTCAATAAACGTGCTAGAATAATTGGGCATACATATACAAAAAGGAAAACTCGATCCACATGTATCTCTTATGCAAAAATGAACTTATAATAGATCACAGGCATCATTAAACCTAAAGCTATAAACTCTTAGGAAAGAATAGGAGAAAATATTTGTGACTCAGAGTTAGACATGACACAAAATATAATTCATAAAACAAAAAGCCAGTGAATTAGACTTTGTTAAGATTAAAAGCCAAGCATAGTGGCACATGCCTGTAATACCAGTACTTGGGAGGCTGAGGCAGGAGAATCACAGGTTTGAGCAACTTACCAAGACTCTGTCTCAAAAAAGAAAAAAGAAAGAGGGCTGTGGGTGTAGCTTGGAGGTAGAATGCTCCTGGGTTCAATCCCCAATGCCATAAAAAATAAAAGTAAAGATGAAAAACTGCTCTTCAAAAAAATACTGTTAAGAGAACAAAAGGGCAAGTCATAACCTGGGAGAAAATATTTGCAAATTACACTTCTAACAAAAATCTGGTGTCCAGACTAAAGAAGTCTCCAAATTTAGCAATAAGAAAATAAACCACTCCATTCGAAAATGGGCAAAAGATTTGAACAGATACATCCCCAAAGAAGAGAAATGGATGGTGAGTTGGCATAGGAAAAGATGCTCACCATCATTAGTCATTAGGGAAATGAAAGTTAAAACCATGATGAAGTACCACTTCACACTTATTACAATGGCTAAAAGAATTTAAAACAACAATACCAAATGATGGCAATGATATGGAACAATTGGATCTCTCATACATTGCTAATGGGAATGCACACTTTGGAAAACTTTTAGTGTCTTATAAAGTTAAACCTACACTTATTAACAATCTTACTTATAGGTACTTGCCCAAGAAATGGGATCATATGTTTATACAAAAACCCATACAAGCTGGGTGTGGTGGTGCATGCTTGTAATCTCAGTAGTTGGGAGGCTAAGACAGTAAGGCAGATCACGGGTTCAAAGCTAGTCTCAGCAACTTAGTGAGACCCTCAGCAACCTAGCGAGACACTGTTTCCAAATAAAAAATAAAACGGGACTGGGGGTGTGGCTCAGAGGTAGAATGCCACTAGATTCAATTCCAGTAACACACACACACACACACACACACACACACACACACACTCCTATACATTAATGTCCTTAATGACTTTATTCATTGCCCCAAACTAGGAATAACCCAAATGTCCTTCAACTAGTGAATGGCCAAACAAACAACTCCATCTATAGCAGGAACTGATACTTAGCAATAAAAAGAAATGAAATATGGATACACATAAAAACATGGATGTTTTACAATGGCCTCATGCTAAGAGAAAGAAACCAGACCCAATAGGCGACATACTGTATGATTCCGTGTACGTGACATTGTGGGAAAGGTGAAGCGATAGGGGTGGTGAGCAGATCAGTGGTTGCAAGGCTCAAGGGTAGGACAGGGAGTTGAGGACAAAGCATTCCCTCAAGGGAACGTTTTGGGGTGGTAGAACTGCTCTGTGTCTCTATCTGCATTTGTTCAAGCTTATAGGACTGAGCACCATAAAGAGTGAATTGTATTGTATGCAAATGAGAAAATAGATGAATAGAAACAGTAAATGCATGCATCATGTAAGCTTGGCACATCTGCCGATTTTTCTTAAATCTCTAGCTCTCATTTTGAGTATTTAAATTGCTCTGAACTGGGTGTGATGGTGCACACTTGTCATTCCAGTACATGGGAGGCTGAGACAGGAGGATTGCTTGGTTCGAGGCCAGCCTCAGCAATTTAGCTAGATTCTTATCAACTTGGTAAGACCCTGTTTCAAAATAAAAAAAAATAAAATAGGACTGGGGGTGGAGTTCTGAGATTCATTCCTGATACTACCCAAAAGAAAAAAGAAAAAGAAAAAAATGAAAACAATTCCTCTGCAATCAGTGCCTGCCAGAGGCAGATTTCTCTCTCTCTCTCTCTCTGTGTGTGTGTGTGTGTGTGTGTGTGTGTGTGTGTGTGTGTGTGTTTCTGTCTCCTGAACTCAAGTTTCCAAGGGAGCAGAAATCATCCATGCTCAAATAACTCCTCCATCTCCACCTTGGCATGAGTCACCCCTTTGTTCAGAGGAGACGGGAAAGTCTCTGGCGGCATCTTAGCATGCAGTGCTTATCCTGCCCAAAGCTGCAGTTCCAATCTCATCTGCTCTTTTGCTAGCTCTGCCCACTATTGTATCAGTCTGGCTCCCCCAAGTCATCTGTTGGGTGGAGCAGTCACCTGGTACGTTCCCATGTCCTGATGTCTTATAGACATCTACAAAAAGATGAGAAGGAGGAGGATGGAGGGAGAAGGTAGCTGGATCCAGCCCTATTTTATTTTGCAACAAGATCGCGCCAAGTTACTGATGTTTTAGCTATTCTAGTCCATTTGCATAAAGTGTACACATCCTAAGTGTTTGCTTGTGGAATTTTTACCTACGAATATACTCAAGTAACCACCACCCAGATCAAGATACAGGATCATTTTCAGTACCCTAAATGGTCCCTCTTGCCCCCCTTTCACTCAGTAACCACCTCCCTCTCCCTCCCAGAGATTTATTTTGCCTGTTTTTGAACTTTGTAAGAATGGTTTCACAGTGAATGCTGTTTTGAATTCAGCACTTTTTTTTTTTTTGCTTAGTGTAATGTCTGTGCGATTCATTCATGTTTTATGTATTGGAATTTTTTTTGCTGTGTAGTATTCCATTGTGTGAATAGTCAACACTTCATCTATTCATTGTCCAATGAATGAACATTGACTTTTTACACTTTTTGGCTATTATGAATGAAATGAACGTTGTGGAGAGGGGGACTGGGGATTGAACCCAGGGGCATTCTACCTCCAAGCCTCACCCCATCCCTATTTGTGTGTGTGTGTGTGTGTGTGTGTGTGTGTGTGTGTGTGTGTTACTGAGAATTAAACCCAGGGGCATTCTACTTTCGAACTTAATCCCTAGCCCTTAATTTTATTTTGTTATTTTGAAACAAAACAAGGTCTTGCTATGTTGTGGAGTCTGTCCTCAAACCTGCAATCCTCCTGTCTCAGCCTTCTAAGTATTGGAATTACAGGCATGGGTCATTGCACCTAGCTCCCCCCGTCCTATTTTTATTTTCTATTTTGAAACAGGATCTTGCTAAGTTGCGGAGGCTGGCTTCAAACCTCACTCCTCCTGTCTCATCCACCCAAGCACTGGGATTATAGGTGTGTGCCACCATGCCCAGCTGTTATGCACATTTCTGTGTTTTTTTTTTTGGTGGATGTATACATTCATTTCTGTTGAGTTTCTCCTAGGGCTGAATTTGCTGAGCTCTAGAAGATGCATATGTTTAGCTTCAGCAGACATTATCAAACGGTTTTCTAAAGTGATTATATCATCCTGTGTTCCTACCAGACATGATTGACAGTTCTGTTGCTTTGCACCTTGTTAGAACTTGGTACTGTCACTGTTTTTAGTTTTAGCCATCATGCTAGGTATATGGTTGTATCTCATCATGGTTTTAAGTTTCTTCTTGAAATATACATATGTTGCTTGGCATGGTGGTGCATGCCTGTAATACCAGTACTTGGGGGGCTGAGACAGGAGGATTGCAGGTTCCAGACCAGCCTTAGCTACTTAGCAACTCAGTGAGACTCTGTTTCCAAATAAAAAATAAAATAGGGCTGAGGGTGCAGCTTGGGGGTACCACAAAAAATAAAAAATAATAAATAAAAAGGGTAGGATACCAACACATGTATATCTATGTTTATAGCTGCACAATTCACAATAGCCAAACTATGGAAGCAGCCAAGATGTCCATCGACAGATGAATGGATTACACAACTATGGGATATGTACACAATGGAATTTTACTCAGCCTTAAAGAAGAACAAAATCATGTTATTTGCAGGGAAATGGATGCAACTGGAAAACACTGTGTTAAGTGAGATTAGCCAGTCACAAAGAGTAAAGAAGCACATGTTCTCTCTAATATGCGGATGCTAGGGAGAAGATGGGGCATAAGAGGATCTCCAGATGGAAAAGGAGAGAACTTCGATAAACAAAGAAGTTGATTTAACAGAAAGGGATGGACGGGGGGGGAACCCTAATGTACATCAAGATTACTCACTAAACTGAACTTGAGAGGGAGGGAGGGCGAGGGAGTGGGGTGGGAATTTGGAGAAGGGGTCAAATGAGAAATGTGGGCACATATGTCGTTATCAATTTGTACCTAACAAAGATGTATGCTTACAATGCACAAATAATTTAAAAAAAGGCAGGGCTCAGAGATAGAATGCCCTTGGCTTCAATCCCCAGTACTCAAGGGGGAAAAAAAAGAACTATACATGTTCCCCATGCTGTTGTCCACAGAGGAGAGTTTCTGATTGGTTTGAGGGTGTCTGGTGGGAGTGTCAGTTGCACAGGATTGGTTGAGGGAGGGCAGAGAAGCACTTTCATTAGAAGAGAGTGCATAGCAATTGTTGTAATCTTGCAGTCCCAAAGCAGGTGGCATCCATGGCCCTGTGTTCCTGCAGACTATCCCCACAGAGACCTGGCTTATTCTTGACAGGCATGCTTCCTCCAGAAGACCATGCTTGAGTCACATGATGATAGGCAAATTATGTCTCTCCCCTGGGCAGATGGGCTACTCTGAAGCTTTTGCTGGTACCGTATGAGCTGGCATGACATTTCCAGTCACTTGCTTGCAGAATGACAGTGTGTCTGTCAGTTTACAACTTCCCTGATACCTCTGTCAATGAGGAAAGAAAATAGGAAAAGTGCATGAGAGCATTTATGGAGATAAGGGAAGCCAAATCTCCTCTCTGCTTTCTTAATTGATCTGTTGAAGACCCTTTAGGCACAGGCACCTCCCAAACAGAAACCCATCATGTGGTGAACTGCCAGGTGTTCAGTGCGCAGTTCCTGCGGTCTGTCCTGATATATGGTGGGAAAATAGAGGAGAAATCAAAGGATGCTTAGACAGCCCTGAGTGCTCTCATTCTGGGCTCATTTTTACCAGCCCCAGCCCCAGCCCCAGCCCCAATGCCAGTGATAGCCCAAGGGAAAAACCTCCAAGAAACCTGACAACTAGCACTCATGGGTTTGGGAATTGATTATCTGAGCAGGAATTCTGACTGTGCCACTTGCCAATTGTGTGACCTTGGTATGTAAATCGCCATTGTGGAGCCTTGATTTCTTCATTTATAAACTGCAGATGCTAATATTTATCTCACAAGGATTGGGCGGAGGTAAAGGTTAGTTGGAGCTGGGTGTGGTGGTACATACCTGTAATCCCAATACTTGGGAGGCTGAGACAGGAAGATCGTAGGTTCGAGGCCAGCCTCAGCAACTTAGCAAGGCCCTTAGCAACTTAGTGAGACCCTGTTTCAAAAATCTATGTTTATAGCTGCACAATTCACAATTGCCAAACTATGGAACCAGCCAAGATGTCCATCACCAGATGAATGGATTACAAAACTATGGGATGTGTACACAATGGAATTTTACTCAGCCATAAAGAACAAACTCATGTCATTTGCAGAGAAATGGATGGAACTGGAAAACATTATGCTAAGTGAGATTAGTCAGTCACAAAAAGTAAAAAATCATATGCTCACCTTAATATGCGGAAGCAAGGGAGAAAGTGGGACATAAGAGGGACTCCAGATGAAAAAGGAGAAACCCTAGACAAGCAAAGAAATTGACTTAACTGAAGGTGAAGTGAGGGGAGGGAAACACCCTCATGCATATGATGTACTTTCACAAACATATCAAAGTCAATCACTAAACTGAACTTGAGAAGGAGGGAGGGGGAGGGAGTGGGGTGGGAATTGAGGAAGGGGTTAAATGAGAAATGTGTGCATGTATGCCTCTGCCAACTTGTACCTAACAAAGATGTATGATTACAATGCACCAATAAAAAATTAGGGCTGGGGGTGTGGATCAGAGGTAGTATGCCCCTGAGTTCAGTCCCCAATATCACAATAAAACAAAATAAAAATAAGGGGCTGGGGGTGTAGTTCAGAGATGGAACATTCCTGGGTTCTATCCCCAGTACCACACACACATACACACCATCACCACCACCACCACCACCTCCAACAACAACAAGAAAGGCTATATATATATTGAATGATTATGTAACATTTTTGTAATGACAAAATTTTAGAAATGAGAAAAGATTAGTGGTTGTTAGGGTAAAGGGATAGGAGGTGGGCAGGAGAAAGGTGGGCATGATTATAAAGGGGCAATCTGAAGGGGTTTTGTGGCAATGCAAGTGTTCAGTATCTTGACTGCAGTAGTGGATAAACAAACCTATGCATGTGATAACATCATATAGAAATAAACACACATGAGTACAAGTAAACCTGGTGAAATCCTATTCTGACCTATGGATTGTTGATATCCTGGTTGTGATATTGTACCATAGTTTTGCAAAATGTCACCTTTGGGGGAAATTGAATAAAGGGTACATGGGCTCTCTCTTTTATGTCACATGACTTCATACAAAAATCCACAGTGACCTCAAAAATTTTCAAGGAAAACATTAGCATGTAAGTATAACATGCCATGGATTATCAGAAGCACTATATGATAACAAGCTCAATTTAATAATTTAAAACAAAGAAGAAATGCACTGCCTTATTAGATCTATTTATAGATCACAGGATAAATTTTGACTTGAGAAATATTCAAGTGTGGGTGTGAGGGAGGGAGAAATTGCAAGTCACCGCAGAGAAATATCATAGTTTCTTGTGACTGTCTCCCCAAATTCCATCTTCTGTTTTTCCTCCTCCTTCCCACGTTCTATTCAGACACACAAAGTTCTCATTAAGTCTAATTCCCCAAAGAAAGGAAAAACCTGTGGAAAAACTAAGTCACACTAAAGTGTTATTGACTTAATTATCTGCTTCTCCCCATCTCTGCTCAATTCCCATCACCAATCCATCTTTGTGACCTAGCATAGTGTCTTGAATAGTGTGCACTAACTACATGGCGAAGCTGGGGGTGGTGACACCAATCCCAGTACTTGGAAGGCTGAGACAGGAGGATTGTAGGTTTGAGGAACATAATGAGACCCTCAGCAACTTAGCAAAACCCTGTTTCAAAATAAAAAGGGTTGGTACGTAGCTCAGAGGAAGAATGCTTCTGGGTTCAATCCCCAGCAACCCCCAAACCCCGCCACACACACATACACACACAGGATTGCTCTTTAGAGTAATTTTTGTTGAAACTCTACATAGTAACTCTGTGTTGAAATGTTCAGCACCTTGGTGATTAGAGATGAGCTTTTCTGGCCCTGTTGAAATAGCCCAACAGAACTCACTGCCCACTCTGATCTTATCCACATCTGAAGTGCATCACTTCCCAAATATATGTTAAAAGCTTAAAACAAAAGAACCTAAGATTGTAGGCTATGTATACATTGGGAAATGAAATTGTCATTACCACAAGTGTGACTTCTGGTGGGTGTTCTAGATCAGTTGATGATTGATGGGCAGGATTTTGTCTTCTAAATTCATGATCTTACTTCTTCTATCCTGGGAAAACCTTTTAAATGGTGTAGTTGAGGTAATATTTAAGAATTTCTTTCTCTGGCTTCAAAATTCCCCCCTGGATAGCAATAATTAACTTGGCTTTAGATTTGTGCAAAATGCAATAAAATTAACTCAATATTTTAATTATTGGCAAACCACTTTTCATTCTCTTGAAGTAGATATAATTAAAAGCCAATACTCCACAACTTCCCATGACTTTATTTTCAACTTAGATTAGGTATTAGGATAATGTTTTAAAGTATTATCCAAATGTATGTTCCCCTTTTGGTAGATAGTTTTATTGAAGAAGGAGGGGGGAGGGGTAGAAGGAGGGAAGAGAAGAATGAGGAGGTGAGGGAGGAGGGAGAGGGAGTAGAAGAAGAAGGAGGGGAAGGGAAAGAGGAGGAGGAGGAAGAGGAGTAAAATCACTTGCTGTTCTTCTGCCATTAAGATTTTGCCATAGCCAGGTATGGTGGCACAGGCCAATAATCCCAGTACTTGAGAGGCTGAGACAGGAGGATTGCAGGTTTGAAGTCAGCCTCAGCAGCTTAGTGAGGCCTTCAGCAACTTAGCAAGACCCTGTTTCAGAATAAAAAATAAAAAGAGCTGGGGATATAACTCAGAGGTAGAATATCTCTGGGTTCAATCCCAAGCAACACACACACACACACACTGAATGAAGCACATATAGCATAGGACAAAACAGTCATTGCCCAAATTAAAATTTTGTGTTCGTGTGTGTGTGTGTGTGTGTGGTACTAGAGATTGAACCCAGGAGCGTTCTACCTCTGAGCTAAATTTCCAGCCCTGTTTATTTTTTATTTTGAAACAGGGTCTCGCTAGGTTGTTGAGAGTCTCACTACTTGCTGAGGCTGGCCTGGAACCTGCAATCCTCCTGTGTCAGCCTCCCAACTACTTGGTTTATAGGCATGAGTCACCATGCCCAGCAGCCAACTTTAAATTTCAACTTGATTTTAAAAAGCCCCTACAGTGGCAAAAAGTTTCAAAAGTCAGACTAATAAAGGGAAAGAAAAGGTTTTTATTTTATTATTATTATTTTTTTTTTGCAGTATTGGGGATTGAACTCAGAGGCATCCTACTTTCGAGCTACAAGCCCAGCCCCATTTTTTATTCTTTATTTTGAAACCGGGTCTCACTAGTGAGGCAGAGTGCCTCACTAGGTAGCTGAGGCCGGCCAAGAACCCGGATCCTCCTGTCTCAGCCCCCCAAATGCTGGGATTACAAGTGTGCGCCACCACGCCCGGCTAAGAAAAGGTTTTTCTTAGGACTCCCAAATCGGGCTCTTTAGATAATAGAAACCAAATCCCAGAGGATTGCTATGATCTAAAAATTTGTCTCCCCTCAAAATTCATGTGGAAACCTGGTGTGCTCTTCTAAGGGGGCAGGGCCTTTGGGAGTGATCACTTGGCAAGGACAGAGCCCTTCTGAATTGGAATAGCACGATCACAAAGGAGACCTGCCTTGCCTCTTCCACCACATGAGGACACAGTGAGAAGGGCCTGTCTGTGAACCAGCAGGTGGATCCTCTCCAGACATGGCATCTGCCATGCTGTGATCTTGGACTTCCCAGCCTCTGGAAATATCAACAGTCTATGTTGTTTCTAGACCATGATATCTCCTTATAGTGGTACAAATGGACTAAGCTGGGGCCACGCATAGAAAAGCCACCCAGCACTTGGTGTGCTTCCCTCTACATCCGCTCCCCCTCTTCCTCCCTGTGCATGTTAGTGAGATTGGTAGTGATATCTTCATCTATGGATGCAGCACTATTGAAACTATTTCCTTCCTCCATCCTCCGTTTCCCCTCCCTATTCTCCTGGTCTCTCTCCTCATTTATCTAAAGTCCTTTTTGTTTCCTATTTTCTCTCTGGCTTCCACATAGGAGGGAAAACATTTGACCCTTGGCTTTCTGTGACTGGCTCATCTCACTTAGCAAAATATTCTCTAGTTCCATCAATTTTCCTGCAGATGCCATTATTTCATTCTTCTTTATGGCTGAGGAGAATTTCATTGTGTGGTTACTGTATTCTCACCTCCATTGCCAATTACCATTTATTGGAGACCTACTGTTGTGAGGTTATTCTCTGTGGGTTTATCATATTCCTGTGCATCTTGCAAGCAGACACACTGACTTCCCTTTATTCTGGACTACTCTTTCAAGGATGCTTGTATAGCAAATAGCCTTGCAAAATAGACAATGGTATCTGCCTTCAGAGCAAAGGTCCACCTGGCTTACCATCTGGCATAACAAAGGCAGCATCTCTCTCTAGACCAAAGGAAAGCATGCCTATTATCCACTGTAAAAAAAAAAAAGATTCAGGCTGAGCTGAATGTGGTGGTGCAGGCCAGCCTGTAATCCCAGTACTTGGGAGACTGAGACAGGTTGGATGCTAGCCTCTGCAACTTAGAAGGAAGACCTTCAGCAACTTAGCAAGACCCTGTTTCAAAATAAAAAAATAAAAAGTGCTGGGAGTAAGCCAGGCATGGTGGTGCACATTTATAATCCTAGCACTTGGGAAGCTGAGACAGGAGGATGGCAGGTTCAAAGCCAGCCTTGGCAATTTAGCAAGGCTCTCAGTAACCTAGTGAGACCATTTCCAAATATATAAAAAAAATCAGGTTGGGGGTATAGCTTAGAGGCAGAATGCCTCTGGGTTCAATCTCCAGGACCAAAAAAAAAAAAAGGGCTGGGAGTGTAGTTCAGAGGTAGAAAGCTCCTGGGTTCAATCCTCAGTACCACAATAAGTAAATTAATTAATTAATTAATTCAGGCTTCCTAAGCTCAGGGTTCCTCTCTTGTAATAAAACTCCTTTGTATATGCAGGTATCACCTGACCCTCTTTCGGTCACCCTGTTGGAATTGGAGTTTGGGAACATGCAAAAACTGCTGCTAATCTGATTGTTGTTACTGTTGTGAATAATAAACTGTTCTTCATCTATAATCCAGGAGTATCAGGTCTTCTACCAGCATCCCATAACTGTGGCAGGCTAGCTCATTAGTTTGCAAGTAACATCAAATCTTCACCCCTTTGCAATTCCTGACATCTACTTTGGCGTTTTCACACATAGTAGGTCTCATCTTCACAATAACCCTATGACAAAGGCATGGATAGCCCCATTTTATAGAAGAAGAAAGAGATTCTGAGACATTTAGCAATGTGCCTAAGAAAGGGGCACAGATTGGATTTGAACTCAAGACAACATGATTCCTAGCTGTGTGTCTACATTTCGTGTGTGTGTGTGTGTGTGTGTGTGTGTGTGTGTGTGTGTTTTACTGGGGATTGAACCTAGGGACATTCTATCTCTGAGCTACACCCCTAACCCTATTTTATTTTTTATTTGGAAACAGTGTCTTGCTAAATTGCTGAGGGCCTCACTAAGTTGCTGAGGCTGGCCGCGAACCTGTGATCCTCCTGTCACAGCTTCCCAAGTCTCTACACTTCTGTAGTAATTCTGTGGCTATAGTCCCTCCTTGTTTTATGGAAAGAATAAATGTTGGTTACTTAATCACTGTTCAGTGTCCTAAAGAATGTCCACCTACTGAAAGCCTTTCTAAGAATAACCTTCTACTTGACTTGTGAAGTCTTTGGAGATTCAAGGCTCTTTGAACCCAAATGCTGACTCCTCACTATATTTCATTTCTCTGTTATTGCAAAGTTCTACAAGGAATTTGAGATCCTGGCAGTTGGTGATTTTTCTCCAGGAAAAGAAACATTAAGACATTTGTTCTTGGAAAAATAAATCTGTGTATGTGACATGTGTGCCCACATGTATATACAATAGAGCAATCTATTCAGGATTTATTTTCATAGAGAAGACTGCTGTTATATGCAAATATACACAGAGCCACTCTATGTTTTAAAGATGTTTTCTATATTGAGAAGGTAGGTGGCAGGAAGGAGAAGGGAAGAGAGAGAGAAAGAGAGAGAGAGAGAGAGAGAGAGAGAGAGAGAGAGAGAGAGAGAGAGAGAGAGAGAGAGAGAGACTGAGAGACTGAGGATCCTATAGATGCATAGAACAAACTACTTTCCCTAGGCCCTTTTAGATAGCTTTGGAATAAAGGTTGTATGATGACTTGAAAGCATATTCAATATTTTAACTCCACTTCTAGAGGTAGCTAACAAATGTCTGCTATGGCTTCCTTAGGGCCAAATTACTGTAATTCCATAAGAGAATCAGAGCCCCTTTGTTTAAGCAACCAAGTAAAAATAGCAACAACATCTGAAGTCCTCTAGACCCCCAATTCAGTCTTGAAGCCCTCTTAAAATGATAGATCAGATTCCCAGTGATGTTTATCTTGCTGGGGTATGTGTAGCTTCTAAGGCCCAGGTGGCAGGAAAATAAAAGGAAGATCAGGGGCCCATTAGCCACGGATCGAAGCCCTGAACACAAAAACAACTTTTGAATCCTCCATGAGCTCCCCACCCAGCTCAAGCTTCCAGACTCAAGTCTGATTTCACCAGAGCCCCCAGCTTAATTAGCATAACTGTGGCTGTAAGAGCACATGGCAAAGATTATAGTTTCCATGACCTCACCAATTCTGGAAAAACACACTGATATTTCAGAAAATAATATGTATTCTTTCCTTCTGGGATTAAGAACACATCGAATAGTACATACAGGATGCCTCCTCCTTTGAAACTTCTCCCCTTACCATCCTCCAAGTACAGATCCTCTTATTCTTTTTTTCCTGCAACCAACTCCTGTAATCCACTTAAATGAATTCAGGGTTGAGAGGTACAGGCATGGGCTGCTTATCCACGCTTTAGTCAATAGATGTGGTCCATCACCTCCTGCAGTTTCTTTTGGCAAATGGCTGGGAAGTGACTAACCTAACCTGTATAGTGCTTACATACCCTTCCCGTATAACTCCAGATGGACCAGTAGGTAATCTTTTTCCTCCATGTAATTGGCATCTCGGTGAGATTTTTCAGTGGAAGCAGCTAAAAGAGTTCCTTTTTCAAAAGCAGATTCTACTGGTCCCCTGTCCATATTCCTGAACTCTCTCATTACAGCGTGCCCCCATTGACTTCCAAATGGAAGCATCAATGCCTCTGTGCCTAATGGCTATTTCTGGAACAGCGGGGGCCACTCTGCACCTACCTTTGACAGGCGTGAAGTGAAAAGGAATTAATGTCCCTAGGAGAAGCCCTCATTCAGTGACACTTGGCCAGTGGTGCATTCCCTTTCCCCTCAAATGGGATAAATTGGAGACCTAGGTCTCTCCCCATTCCCCTGCACTTCCCCCATGAGATTAATTTCCAGTGATCTATTGTGGGCAGGTAGCTTGATAATGTACTGCTTGTTGGATGCATTCTGTATTTCAGTACTGGGGATTGAACCCAGGGGCGTTCTACCTCTGAGCGATACTCCTAGCTTTTCATTTTCTTATTTTGAAACAGCTAAGTTGCTGAGGCTGGCCTTGAATCTGTGATCCTTCTGTCTCAGCCTCCCAAATATGGGGATTACAGGCATAAGCCTCCATGCCCGGCTCCCCCCTCCTTTTTTTTTTTTCTTCACCACTTTCAACTCATGTTCTCAGCATCTCCCCAATAAACTACTTGCATTAAATTCTGGGGGGGGGGCAAACTAAGAAATCCACTGAGGGTCATCTAAGACCATTGAAAAAGTTTCCATGAACTCATTAGCTGAAGCTGCAAACAAGCATGGGGACCCTATTCTGACATGCTTTGAAGGCTCTGTTGAAGGATGGAAACTGTGACAAATACGTTTCCCATGAGAAAATGCATTAATGTTGGCTTCTATTGGTCAGCCATCCTCCAAACATCTCAAGAAGCCCCTGTCGAGGCATAAGAGGGACTCCAGATAAAAAAGGAGAAACCCTAGATAAGCAAAGAAGTTGACTTAACTGAAGGCGATGGATGGGGGGGGGCACCCTAATGCACATGATGTACTTTCACAAATATATCAAAGTCAATCACTAAACTGAACTTGAGAAGGAGGAAGGGTGAGGGAGTGGGGTGGGAATTGGAAAAGGGGTTAAATGAGAAATGTGTGCATGTATGCCTTTACCAGCTTGTACCTAACAAAGGTATATGATTACAATGCACCAATTAATAATAAAAAATTAAAAAAAGAAGCCCCTGTCGAGTTTGATAGTTTCCAAGTGCTTGCTCACCAGCTAATAGTTTCATCTCTCCCAGTAGGTAAAGTTGAGATTATTTCTATAATGAAAACTGCCTTTATATATATGGGATTTAAGTTTCCATCTCAACTATTCCATCTGTGGGGTAATTGAGCAAGTTTTAAACTTCTTTTGAACTTCAGTTCACTTATCCCTAAATTCAGGATCAAAATGACTATATGAGGTCCTTCATTCAACAAAGAGTTTTCAAGCACCCTTAGTGCACTGGTTTTGTACTAGCTCCTTGGGGTTACAGTCATGAATAATTATAGTTTCTTCCCTCTTGAAATGTACAACATAGATATTGTGGGCTCAGGAATCAGACAGCTGCTTCCACTAGCTCTGTGACCCCAGTAAACCATTTTTTTCCTCTTTGTAAAGTGGTACTAATTTCCTCAGAGGGTTGTGATATTTAATATCTATGATCAAGGTTAAAATTAATTATGTTCTATTGTCCCAGATAGACAATAAAAAGTTTAAAAACCAAAAAAGTTTCAACTTTAAAAAAGTTTAAAGTTTAAACCTATAGAAAACTTACATTGAGCAACAAATATTCTACTTATAGTAACTTTAATGTGTTTAGAGTTCTATTCTTTTGAGAAAAAAACAATAGGTAAATAATTAGGACATTTGAAAAAGTCTATTTCATATATCACATAAATATATATTTTCACATGTATACACATATATTTCACATAAAACATATATTTCATATATATATACATATACATAAGATATATGAGTGCTGGATTATACTTTCCAACCTATTTTAATACCTGTGTCAATTTCATTGAAATGGTTGCAAAATTGAAAACTTAGGACTTAAAGGGGTAAGCACATTATACATAGTTCCCAGTATATAGAAAACGTTAAATTAGTGGGTAAGACACAAGAAGATTACAATGGTTAATATTTATTGAGTGTTTGTTACATACCAGGTGTTACTTAAACATTTTAAATACATAAACTCATTGAAACCACTTAAGAACTTTTAGAGGTAGACACTATTCTTTGCCATTTTTATCATCCTAATTTTATCAAGAAGTGCAAGAAGGTCAGGTATTTTGTCAAAGGTCACAGAACTATATACAGTGCCAGGATTTGAACCCAGGTGGTCTAAATACAGAATTAGTAACTTTTAATCTTACACCTTCTCTTCTCTGGGTGTTATCCTTAGAGTTTATTAGAAATACGGAATCTTAGCTGGATGTGGTGGCGCATGCCTATAATACCAATACTTGGGAGGCTGAGACAGGAGGATCGCAGGTTGGAGGCCAGCCTCAGTAATTAAGTGAGGACCTCAGCAACTTAGCAAGACCTGCTTCAAAATTAAAAATTAAAAAATAGGACTAGAAGTATAGCTCAGAGGTAGAATGCCACCTGGATTCAATCCCCAGTACCACACACACACACACACACACACACACACACACACACACACACACACAAATAGAAATACAGAATCCTAGCCGGGCGTGGTGGCACACACTTGTAATCCCAGTACTTGGGAGGCTGAGACCAGAAGATCCAGGTTCATGGCCAGCCTTAGCTACTTAGTGAGGCCCTCCGCAACTTAGTGAGACCCTATTTCAAAATAAAGAAGAAAAAATAGGGCTGGGAGTGTAGCTTGGAGGTAGAATGCCCCTGGGATCAATTCCCGGTAACACACACACAAAAAAAAAAAAAAAGAAAAAAGAAAAAAAAAGAAATACAGAATCTTGGGAAGGTGGAAGGGAGAGAGAGAAGAGGTACGGGGAAGAAAGCACACTAAATAATGTTATGTGCATATATGAATGTATCATTATGAATCTATTATGTAAAATTATAATGCAACAATAAAAAAAAAGAGAAAGAAATGCAGAATCTTGTACCCACCAAGGACTTAGGGAATTTAGGGAATCAGATTCTGCATTTTCATGAGCTGCCCAGGTGAATAATATACATGTCACAGTTGGAAAAGCACTGCTGTACCTGAGGCCAATCGGAATTTGTTGAGCTAAGGCCTTCAGTATAGCTATGTCTAAGGTGTTATTGGAGCAAAAGTCTCAGAAGTTCTGGACCAAAGAGAATTCAGAAAAATAAAATGTATTTTATCTGAAAGTCGTTAGTATGTAGGTGGCCAATGAAAACACACACACACAACATACACACACACATACACACAACCCCCCCCCAACACACTATCTCCCACCCGGCCATCATGAATGTGAACACAGATCAGTGAGTTGGGAAGGCCCAGCTTTCTCCCTGATCACAGCTGCCCCCAACAGCTGCAAGTGGCCTTACTCATTCTGCACTTGTCATTGGCCATGAAACATCGTTGCTGATAGTCACGTTCTCTCTCACCTAGCTGGTTCCAGAAGGAATTTGCATAGGCATAATTGTTTTGTTTTGTTTTCTTCCCTTCTTGTTGTCATGGTTACTCAATTCATCTGCAGCTTCAAGCTTCTTTCATATTAACCTGAAAGCCCCTCAGAGCATCTCCTTCATGGAGGAGAAATCACACATGAAGGGTGAGACAGAGACCTAATTTATGAGTGTCTGAGTGATGGTTTTTAGATGAAGGCTCCTCTAAAATAGAAATAATTTATAAGATTCAGCCTGAAATCACAATTCATTTGGAGGCCTCTGCTTCAGATCCAGGATTGGAGCTTTGTATCTTGAGTATGTGCATGTCTTAGTGGCAGAGAATGTGTCCTGAAGCAGAAAGGAAGTCATTATTATAATGTGACTCAGTACAGAGACTATAGGGAGAAGGCATGTTCCCCAAGGCAATTTTATTCTTTCAGTTGCTTGGGAAAAAAAGTTAGCTTGCTAAGCCTTTATCTTTGATGATGTAAGTCATAAAAGAAACCCAAAGCAGTTTGGTCATCTTTTACCTACTTTCCTTAGTATCTAGATGACGTTGTACATCCCCATTTCGGTCATCTGTCATACTTAAGCCACTCAAAAGAATGTAATGGCCGGGCATGGTGGCGCATGCTTGTAATCCCAGCATTCGGGAGGCTGAGACCGGAGGATCCGGGTTCGAGGCCAGCCTCAGCTACCTAGTGAGGCCTTCCGGAACTTAGTGAGACCCGGTTTCAAAATAAAGAATAAAAAATAGGGCTGGGGGTGTGGCTTGGAGGTAGAATGCCCCTGAGTTCAATCCCCAGTACTGCAAAAAAAAAAAAAAAAAAAAAGAATGTAATGGCTTAAAAGACCATCTTACCATTTATGATCCAAAGAGAGAATGAATGGGTTCAGTAGGATGGTTCTTTTGTTCAGGATGTCAGAGGGGTGGCAGTCACCTGAAAGCTTGAGTAGACCAGAACATCCAAGATTGTGGTCTGAAGAATGTCGTAGTAATGAAAATTTTAACAAAATACCCCTATTTTTCATAGAAATAAATATGTATTTGAAAATATCTCCAGGGACAGTTGGTTATTGGAGGCTGTGAGTTCAGGTACATTTTAATATCCATGCCTAATGCCCCGTTCTGCATCATTTTTTTAAAATGAAAAGCAGTTTTTAGAGCTTCATAGAGCCTGAAATAATATTTCTTTTTTTGTTTGTTTGTTTGCAGTACTGGGAATTGAACCCAGGGGCATTCTACCTCTGAGCTACACCCCCAGCCCTATTATTTTATTCTTTATTTTGAAACAGGGTCTTACTAAGTTGCGGAGGGCCTAATTAAGTAGCTGAGGCTGGCTGCGAACCTGGATCCTTCAGTCTCAGCCTCCCAAGTAGTGGGATTACAAGTGTGGGCCACCACACCCAGCTATCTTTCTAATTAATAATAAGGATTATTATGTACCAGGCACTGTGCTCAGTGCTGGGAATATATTAATAGGCAAAAGTAGATGCAGTTGCTAACCCCACAGAGCTTTTAGCTGAGCTAGTTGACAGCTACACAAGTGTGACAGCTGGAAAGAAGAGGTGCTTAGTCTAAGAGGGCATGTGCTAGGTAAATCTTACATACTCAGAATGTGGAGAAGGCCTCCCTGAGAAGCCAAGATCTGAAGGAAGTTAGGTATCAATTAGATGGAGGAGAGGCACATTAATTTCTGACTGCTTCTATAACCGATTATCACAAATTTAGTGGCTTAAAATAACAACACAGAACTATTATCTTAGAGTTCTGCAGGTCAGAAGTCCTAAAATCAAGGTGTTGGCAAGACTGTACTCCTTCTGGAGGCTCTAGGAGAGAATCAATATCCTTCCCTGCTCCAGCTTCTAGAGACCATCTATGCTTCTAGAGGCCACTTGGGAACATGTCCTTTTCTTCATTGTCAAAACCAGCAACATAGCATCTTTAAATCTCCTCTCTCTCTCTCTCTCTCTCTCTCTCTCTCTCTCTCTCTCTCTCTCTCTCTGATCTCTGATCCCATCATCACATACATGTCTTTCTCTGACTCTGAGAGTCCTGTCTCTCTCTGTCCCTTGTAGGGACACTTGGGATCACAACAACTCCAGTAGACAATCCAGAATAGTTTCCCCATCTGTATATCCCTACCATAATCCAATCTATCAAGTCTCTTTTGCAATATAAGATAATATGTGTTCTGGGGATTAGAATGTGAACATCTTTGGTGGGAAGCAGTTATTCTGCTTACCATGTAGGCCATTGGTAGAGCTATGGAGAGGTTTAGGGTCGAGATAGAAATTTATGAGTCATCTTCATATAAATGTCTGCAGTACAAGTATGAATGAGATATTTTAAGGGAGACTGGGAAGGGGAAATGGTTAAAGAAAAAGAATCGAGGAATCCCAAAATTGGTTAAAGAAAAAGAATTGAGGAATCACAAAATCTAATAGCTTGGTGAAGAGAATGAAGCCACCCAGAAGACAGAGATCCTGGAAAAGTAGGAAGAAAACCATGAATGCATTGTTTCCTTGAGGCTAAAGGAAATTAAAAAAAGTAGTGAGCCAGGTGCTATGGCACATGTAATCCCAGGATTTGGGAGGCTGAGACAGGAGGATTACAGGCTTGAGGCCAGGATCAGTAACTTAGCGAGACCCTCAGAAACTTAGTGAGACCTTGAATCAAAATAAAAAATAAAATAGGGCTGGGGGTGGAGCTCAGAGGTAGAACACTACTGAGTTCAATCCCCACTACCAAAAAAGAAAAAAGAAGAGAAAAGAAGAAAGAAAAAGTAGTGAGTGGTGATCAATGTCAAAAGCTTTTATAAAGTCAAGAGAAAAACAAAACAAAATTTATTGGATTTAATGATGTTATCGAGTAAATTCCTTAAATGTGTAGGACTACCTATATCTGTGTATTTCTTGTCTGTGTGTGTGTATGTGTGTGTGTGTGTGTGTGTGTGTGTGTGTGTGTGTGTGTGTGTGTGTGTGTTTAACTGGGGATGGAACCCAGGGTCATTCTACGTCCGAGCTACATCCCCAGCCCTATTTTTTCATTCTTTATTTTGAAACAGGGTCTCACTAAGTTGCGGAGTGCCTCACTAAATAGCTGAGACTGGCCGCAAACCCGGATCCTTCTGTCTCAGCCTACCAAGTACTGGGATCACAAGTGTGAGCCACCACACCTGGCTCTTATCATTTTTTTGAGATGAATAAATTGAGTTACACTAGAAGAAAATAATTTAACCAAGGCAAAATGACAGGAATCTGAACTGGGTGGAGCCAGTTTCTAATTCAGGGACTCAATCCTCAGTCTGTGTTCCTAGGTTGAGCTCATGGCTTTTTCATTATCAGAATCCAAAGAGTCACAAGAAGTGTAGTACTTTATACACAATTGGCACTCAAATAGTTGTTGATTGATTACATGAACAGCCCATACACTTCTTCCTGACATGTGTTAATCTTACCCACAGGACTTAGCAGTTCTTACTCATGCACTACCCCAAGGTCTTGATTCATAATCAAGCAAAACTTCTGTCCTATTCACCTAAGTGTGCTTTAAAAATAACCACAACAGACCTTACATTCTTACATGCCTGAGAGATTATTTTCCTATTATATGCTCTTGCTCATTTCCTTCTTAGGTGTGGAAATGTTTGAGAATAATTCTTTATGTAGACAAAGTGAAGGGTATTTTTTTTAAATGGAAAAGGATGTTTTTACTGTAGGAGAGATGACAGACAGGGTACTGGAAGTTTGAACTCTCAGTCTGACTCTGAAAAATCATCATGAACCAAATTCTTGCCACTTGTCTTTTCTTTTTGGAAAAATGGACCCACAGCACTTGCTGCAACCAAAAGCAACAAAGAGAAGGTATGAAAATTTATGTGTGTGTGAATGATTAATTTGATACATTAAGGATGAAGCCGATCCACCAGCATTTTCACTCAACAGAACTGCGTCTGTATGTAGACAAGCTGTGTAAAAGAAAGTTCATAGCAATAATATTGCCAAGAGTTCTAAACTGAAACAAAAAGCTTAAGTTCTCATTGTATCAGTTAGCTTCTGTTACATAACAAATTACCCTGAAATTTAGCAGTTAAAACAACAACTTAGTGAGACCCTCTTTCAAAATAAAAATAAAAAAGGGCTGGGGGTATAGTTCAGACATAGAATGCCTCTGGGTTCAATCCTCACCCAGTATCAAAAACAAAAACAAGCGAAAAAAAAAAAAAACCCATGCTTCTGCAGGTTAAGTAGATCTGATTTGGGTACAGTGGGGCATATCTGTAATCCAAGCTACCCCGAAGGCTTAGGTAGGGGGAATCCCAAGTTGGAGCTCAGTCTAGGAAACTTAGACTGTCTCAAAATAAAAAATAAAAAGGGCTATGGATGTAGCTCAGTGGTAGAACACTCTTGGGTTCAGTCACAGTATTGCTGAATAAAAGAGAAGAGGTGGATTTAGGTTAGGGGTGTGACTCAGTGGTAGAGTGCTTGACTAGCATGCCCAAGGCCCTGGGTTTAGTCCTCACATGCACGCGGCCACACCCACACTCATTAGGTGGATCTGGTGAAATAAGCCAGGTGTGTCTGACTCCAGCATGCATGCCCTTTCTACCATGAATCCTCTCATTTAGGCCAAAAAAGTTGAAGATGTCCACCAATTGACAAGGAGGGAACCCAGGCTCTTCCATAATGAGCTCCAAAGACAGTATCAAAAGTCTAGTGAGTGAGATTGGGGAGGGCAAAGCTCAGGGAGGGCTATATAGCAGTACACTCATTCACAACTTTGGGTCATGAAATCTCCTGCAGGCCTAGGTTGAGCATGGAGGACTGTCATTAGTTCAGGATGGGCAGAGGGTTTTCAGTGGAAATCTACCAATAATGTCCACACCTCATTTTAATCTGTATTTCTTTTGAAAAAGGTTTTCTATATGTTTTTGGTACTTGGGATTAAACACAGGGGTGTTCTAACTTTGAGTTACACCCCAAGATCTTCTTAGTTTTTATTTTGAAACAGGCTCTCCCCAAGTTGCTGAGGCTAGCCTCGAAAACTTCAATCTTGTCTCAGCCTCCAAATACTGGGGTTACAGGCCTGCACCACTGCGCTTAGCTAGATTTTCCCATCTTTACAAAATCCATTGTTATAGTTGGATATAAAATGGCCCCTAAAGAGCCCACTTATTAATATTCAGGGTTGATGTAGTGGGGTCATGAGGGTTGCAATCCCAGCAGTGGACAAATCCATTGTAATGGATTTACTGGGTGGTACTGGGTAGGCTGGTAGGGTGTGGCTGGAGAAGATGTTACCTGGGGGTGCAGCCTTGGGGATTATATATGGTCCCTCCTCCCCCAATTGCTTTGCTTTCTTGTTTCCGGCTTCCATGATGTGACGAGCACAGCCCATGTGCTCTTCCTTTCTCTGCTTCTTGCCACCATGCCCTGAGATCTTTGGTCCCAGGCCTCGAATGGAATGAACCCGAAACTGTAAGAAAATAAATCGTCTTTCCTTCTAGTTACATGGTCAGTCTTTAGATTATAGCTGCAAGAATGCTCACCAGAACCTCTGTTTATCTTATATTTTAACAGACAGTGCATGCACATAATATAAAATTTATAGATATAAAAGGGTTGGCAGTAAAAGATAAAGTTCCCTTTTATCTTTTTTCCATCGACATTTGTTTCCTATCTCAAATGACAACCAGTGCTATCAGTCTTTCATGTATCCTTCCAGAGTTATTCTATATCTAGTCGAGCAGCATATGTATTTTTTCATCAGTAGCCAAACAGTTTTCACAGTTAAGCTCCATGACTACACAGATATGTGTGTACTCAGATATAGACAAATATATATGTTTATATGCTTGTGCAAACGTAGATGTATCTACACACATAAAATATGAAAGCTGAGCCAAGATTACATATATATTTTTTCATTCAGCACATGAAGAACTATCTCTTCTTAATGGTAGTCTAGCACTCCATAGCAAGAATGTGAAAAAGTTTAGCTGAGCGTGGTGGCACACACCTATAATCCTTGTACTTGGGAGGCTGAGTCATGAGGATTGCAGGTTTGAGGCCTGTCTGAGCAACTTAGCCAGACTCTGTTTCAAAATAAAAAATAAAACAGGGTTGAAGGTATGGCTTGAAGGTAGAACACACCTGTGTTCAATTCCCAGTACCACACATGCACACACACACACACACACACACACACACACACACACACACACAAACAAATATACAGAATATGGCATAATTTGATAAAGTGATCATCTAGCAATAGATATTTCAATGGTTTCCACTCTGTTGCTATTACAAACAAAGCCTCAACGAACAGCCCCATGCACATATTTCCTTACATGTTTAAGTGTATCTATTTATCCAGGTTGAATTTCATTACCTTTGCTTTGCTCTTCTTCTCTTCCTGCCATATCAGTGCTAGCCTCACTGCAACTTTGGGAGCAAGTGAAGGGAATAGGGCATATGAGCCAAATATCAAGTGTGCAATTATCATAAAGAGCACTGAATGATTGCATGTGGTAAGTTGATATGGCATCATCTGGATTCTCAGGCCCCAGACTCCTCATTTAGAAACCGCTAGAGTTGGATGGGATCTCAGATGGTCTGCAGTGTATCTCCACCCTCCATGGATTTACATATGCGGACATTAGGATGCTCATAAAGAGCAGAGCTCAGTTAGATTGAAAATCGACATCTTTCAAGTTCCAAATCTGTGTACTCTCCACTACACACTCAAACAGTGTTTCTCAAGTGTTTTGAAGCTGAGAAAAAATTAGGTTAAATTCAGACAGGTTCCACTCTGCCTTCCAAAGGGGTGGCATCATTCATAGCTATGAAGAACTGAATCTCTGCCCCCTCTTCCTCACAGGGACTGTGAAGTGAGGGAGAGGCCAGGATGGATATTTCAGAAGCTCTGCCAATGGAGTATTTGGTCCATTTTGTAACAAAACATAGAATAATGAGATGTGGGAATGGCTGCTGTCCTTGGCAGAGATGATGGCAGCTGAAAGACATTACAGAATATTGTGAGGGGAATATGAGTTTTAGGAGAATACTGAGATGATAATCCCCAGACTGGGCATTTAAGAAGCTTTAGAAGACAAACAGCATGGCTAAGCAACACAGAGGGGTGGCCCATATAGTCTATACTGACAAAAATGTCTGATATTCAATTTTAAGCTCTTTGACCTTGTTGTGGTATAAATTCAAACTTTAAGTGAAGTCAGCTGAATGTCTTCAGGAGGTGGACATGTGTGTGTGTACGTGCGTGTGTGTATATGTGTGTGTGTGTGTATGTGTGTGTGTGTATGTGTGTGTGTGTGTGTGTGTGTGTGTGTGTGCGCGCGCTATGGATTGAACTCAGGGGCATTCTACAACTGAGCTACACTCACAGCCCAATTTTTTTTTTTTTTGAAACAAGGTCTCACTAAGTTGCTGAGGGTCTTACTAAGTTGCCAAGGCTGGTCTTAAACCTGCAATTTTCCTGTCTCAGCCTCTCAAGTACTGGATCACAGGCATGTGCCACTACGCCCAGTGGGGGTGGACATTTTTAGATCTATATACATGTTAGGACAGATCAGAGTTTCAAGAACAAGGGTAGAGATAATAAGGGAGATAGAAAGACCTGTGGAAACAGGAGCTTAAAGCCAGAGGGGATGAGGGTCAAAGGAAGCTTCTATCAGAACGTGAAAGTTCTATTAACACTGGAGATCAGAGTATAAAGTGGAAGATATCCATATTATTTTTATTTTTTTTATTGTAATAATTCGTGCTTTGTATTTATACATTTTTGTTAGGTACAAATTGATAAAGACAAATGTGCACACATTTCTTATCTGACCCTATCCCCAATTCCCACCCCGCTCCCTCCCCCTCCCTCCCTCTCAAGTTCAGTTCAGTGAGTGGATCTCCATATTATTATTGAATGCATTTTCACTTTCAATGGATAAGACATGAATATGTAATCCTTTAAGAATGTTTGGTTTATGTGCTAGGAAACATAACGAATACAGTTTTAAAAACTTTATGTAACAAGAAGACTGAGAGCATAAATTTGAGTTTTTTTTTTTTTTAATTTCAACTCCACCGGATGAAGGCCCTGTAATTATCCAGACATTTTTTTTTCTCTTGGGTTCAGAGAATGGCTTCCATAGCTCCATGAAAACTAGTCTGTAAAATGAAACTAGCCAGGCATGGTGGTGCATGCCTGTAATCTCAGTACTTGGGAGCCAGAGACAAGAGGATCGAAGGTTCAAGGTCAGCCTCAGCAACTTAGCAAAAACCTATGTCAAAATAAAAAATAGTATAGGGCTGGGGCTGTAGCTCAGAGGGGGAACTCTCTCGTATTCAATCCCTAGTACCCAAACAACAACAAAAACTTAAAACTGAGGATCAGAAACCAAGGATGGGAGAAAGTGTTCTGGTATTAGGAAGAAGAATGTTTCCTAGGAACTTTCTGGAGATTTTCCCTCTCCTTGGCCAGATCTCGCTCTTATTCTATCCCTAGCTGTAAGGGGAAGGGGGTTGGGCTGAGAAGCAAGTATGCCCATCCCTCTCTTAATTAACTTATTCTTGAAAGCCTTGCCACAAAGTGGAAAGCTGTTGATTTTTTTAAATTCCATTAATTTTAATGGAAAAACTTGTAATGTATTCTGTCTCTGGCCGAGGTATCCAAACAATTTTTTCAGATAAGAAAATATATCAAGTGAACAGTGAAAACAAATTTGTATAAGACTTTAAGAACAGTTTTTTTTTGTGGTACTGGAGGTTGAACCCAGGGACATTCTACCTCCAAGCTACACCCCCAGCCCTATTTTTAATTCTTTATTTTGAAACAGGGCCTCACTAAGTTTCAGAGGGTCTCACTAAGTTGCTTAGGCTGGTTGCTAACCTACGATCCTCCTGTCTCAGCCTCCCAAGTACTGGGATTACAAGCATGCACCACCATGCCTGGCCTTTAAGGACAATTTGACAGTAAATATTTTGTATACAAAACGAAATATAATGAGGAAAAATAGTCTTAATAGGGATCTTGGAGGAGAGGGTCATGGAGTCACTTTTTGAAAGGTGCATAATTTTGTCTACGCCATTTCCCTCATTGGCTTTTCAACTTTCAGGAGGGGGGTCATGGTTATTTTGTACTCTACATTTAAATATAAAGATATAGCCTAAAATCAACTTCAGGACAAAAAGAAAACTGAACACGAGGACCACGAGAGTGCTTTGAAATCTATGAAATGGCGTATGCACAGTGACTATAGAGATGTAGGCGATACCTCGTCATCCCTCTAACTTGGCATCTGTATGCAACACAGACCATTTGGGGCTCACTCAAACACGATGCTTAGTTCAAATGTGTTCCATATGATCTGCTCTGACAAGTAAATGTATGGCAAGCAAAATTGGTGAGTGTGCCATAGCCTGAAACTGAAATAATGTCATATCACTTGTTTTTTTGTGGTGCTACTTTACTGGGGATTGAACTCAGGAGCAGTCTACCTCCAAACTACACCCCCAGCCCTATTTTATTTTTATTTTGAAATGGTATCTCATTAAGTTGCTGAGGGTCTCACTACATTGCTGAGACTTGTCCTCAAACCTGTGATCCTCCTGTCTCGGCCTCCCAAGTACTAGGATTACAAATGTGTGCCACCACACCAGGCTTCATATCATTTCTTATAGCATCTTTGTTTAGTATGTTTGAGGGAATGAAAAATCAATATATTGGGGGAAAAGGGAGTCCCTTGTTTAAAAAGTGGTGCATCTCTTCAAGAATCATTAGGACAAAAAGTCATTAGGTGAGCAATCCTTATGTGAGGTAAGTCTGTGCATAGAAAGGAAGAATGGGATTGTCTCAATGGGTTTCTCATGAATCATAGTCACTCTTTGAGCTGAGGCACATTGCCAATGCAAGCCAAATCGGAGCCTCTTCTGAGAGAGCAAGGGAGTGGCTATTAGGGATCCCACTAAATATGTCTCTCACGAGACATCCATGCCCTTCCAAATAGCTTGGAAAGTGTGCATTTTGCACAAAGTTAATTGGGAACTGGTAGTAGGATTTATATGTAATTTTAATCACAGGATTTATTTATAAGAACTATAGGTCATTGTAGTTCTTATAAATACTACACTGCTGTGCAGGTCTTCATAGCCAGTTGCTGGTGCAGAGTCCTCAGTATCTCAGAGATGGGCAACCATCCCCCTGCACTCTGTAGGAAATAGAGTATATGGCAGTTACATTGAAACAGAAGATCTCTGTGCGTCATTGTCCCATTAGCTATCCAAGGTGACATGCCCCATTCCCAGGCTTGGTGAAGGCTCTAGTGACCATTTCTTGGTGCTGTCCATCATGGATATGAAGCATAGCTCAAATCATTTCTGCACCACGAAACTTGGAACTTTCTTTTCCTTGGACTTGCTGACTTTGAAATCAAGTTATTGATTCAATGACCCTTTCCTGAGCATCTACTACAGGTTAGGAACTTTGCTTGGTCTTCTGGAAAATTCAGAGTCTAATCAGACATGACCCTTCCCTTGAAGAGCTTACAGTCTTACAGAGGGATTAGGCATAAATAACAATTCTAAATGGAAGAAAGTATTATCTGTACCATAAAAGTAAGATAGATGGATTTTTAAAAAATTTTTGCGATATTGGGGATTGAACTCAGGAGCATTCTACCTTTGAGCTACACTCCCAGTCCTATTTTTTATCTTTATTTTGAAACAGGATCTCACTAAGTTGCAGAGTGCCTAACTAAGTAGCTAAGGCTGGCTGTGAACCCGAATCCTCCAGTCTCAGCCTCCCAAGTACTGGGATTACAAGAGTGCGCCACCATGCCCGGCTCGATAGATGGATGTTTCTGAAAAATGAGAAATATTTATTGATATCTATGAACTTTTTATATACTTTACCTAGTAATTTAAATACACCTATTCTAGGTATCTTTAGACCCATAGAAAATCCACATATGAATTTCAGGTGAATTCCCTTAAAGTATACGCAAAGTGTATTTATATGTTTGATTGCATTATTCTTAGGAGAAGATTCTTAATTTTTTGTAATTCTTAAATGAAAACATTGTTTAATTCACTACATCACTCTCACTTCTATAAACTTTTCTTAAGGGAATAATCATACATGTAGAGAAATATTTATTATTAAGGATGTCTAACATAGCATTGTATGTAATAGTATAAAGCTGGAAATAACCCAAATATCAAACTACTGAGGATTAGTTAATTAGAGTACATTCACACAATGGAATTTGTGTTCCTGTTTAAATGAGACATCAAAAAATTAACAACATGGAAATATGCTCATGATGAAACATTAAGTAAAAATAAAACCGTATCCATGGTATGCTCTCAATTATGTTAAAAAAATTGAAAAGTCTAAGGAGATAACACAAGCAAATGTTAACAATGATTATCTTGGTGTGTTGTGGGATTAAGGGTGATTTTTTTCTTTAATCTTTTCCATATTTTTCAACTTTTCTATAATAAGCACAGATCACTTCACAAATGAGAAAAAAATTGAAGTTGTATAAAAAGTAGTAGAGATAAAATATCATAACAGTTTTTCAGTGAGATGTCATGTGTGTGTGTGTGTGTGTGTGTGTTTGGTACTGGGGATTGAACCCAGGGGCATTCTCCTTCCAAGCTATACCCTTAGCCATTTTATTTTTGAAATGGGTCTTGCTAAGTTGCTAAGAGCCTTGCTAAATTTCTGAAGCTGGCCTCAAATCTGCGATCTTCCTGTCTCAACCTCCCAAGTATGCCCGGTGTGGTGAGATATCTTTTACTCTGAAAATCAGAGTGGAATCTTAGAAGAGGTAGCTTTCAGGCATAGTTTCAAATCATCTCCAGAGTTCTGATTTTTTGAGGGGACTGAGAGGAAATCAAGTGTGGGGGAGGGGGGCATTTGAAGATGTCAAGGGTTGAAGGAGAGAACTTCATGTGGAAGTTGAGACATAGTGTTGAACTAATCACTCTCCCAGAAGTCCTGGTACAGGGAGGGCTGGCCCCCTTTCAGGCAAACATCAGTTTTGGAGTATGGGCCAACTCCCAGGGCCTCTTAAGGCTCCTGAGATGTGGCCTATGTTGTCCAGAGACCCCTCTCTCTGATAGTGAGTTCACCATGGGGCTACACTGGATAAATCATGAAAAGGTAGGAGTAATCAGAAGTTTGGCCAAATCACTTTTTTGAGGGATTATACAAAAATTCCAAAAGTGGAATTGTAAGATGTAGGAAAGAAGGGTGAGAAAGCAAAAAAAAATTGCTTTGTGATTTAAATTGTTTTGAAGCCAGATGTCTTAGTGTGAAGCTGTACTTTTTTAATCCCTTATATACCCAGAAGAAAACAAAAGCTAGTAACAGATTGATTAATGCCATATGGTGTAAAATTGCACTGCATAAGGTTTATTAGTACAACTTACTATTCTGCATTGGCTTTAACAAGACAATAACTTTTAAGGAACCGGCTATGCATTTTGACCCACTAACTCATTTGGGGAGTAACACTTAAGAATTTCACTTAAAAAGAGAAAAATAGCTATTTGTATAAAGTAACTATTTTTATAACAAAGGAAAAGTATTAGAAATCACTTGCACAAGAACTCAAGGGTACTTAAATTAAAGGAAAGAAATATATTATTTGTGAGCCAGTACTTAGGAGCCCGAGACAAGAGGATAATTGGTTTGGGGCCAACCTTAGCAACTTAGTGAGGTCCTCCACAACTTGGTGAGACCCTGTTTCAAAAATGAAGTAAAATAAAATAGGACTGGAGATGTAGCTCAGAGGTAGAATGCCCATGGGTCCAATCCCCATTACAAGAAGAAGAAGAAGAAGAAGGAGGAGGAGGAGGAGGAGGAGGAGGAGGAGGAGGAGAAGAAGAAGAAAAAATGCTTTTTTTCAGTACTGGGGATTGAACTTAGGGGCATTCTACCTCTGAGCCACATCCCCAGCCCTATTTTTATTCTTTATTTTGAAACAGGGTCTCACTAAGTTGTGGAGGGCCTCACTAGGTAGCTGAGGCTGGCCGCGAACCCAGATCTTCTGGTCTCAGCCTCCCAAATGCTGTGATTACAAGCGTGTGCCACCATGCTTGGCGAAGAAGAAGAAGAAGAAGAAGAAGAAGAAGAAGAAGAAGAAGAAGAAGAA